>JALPQI010022858.1:0-22559 GCA_025490895.1 Thaumatotibia leucotreta
TTTTTCTTACTCATGTCCCTCCCCCATTTTCCCCAATTATTTCTGAATCCCAGGTTTTGAGCAAAAAGAAAAGAGTAAAGCAAAAAAGTCAGCAACTCTTAATAGTTGCTTACTCAAATGCCTGCATACATTTCTTCCATATGTTACTAATTTGCATAGGTCACCCTAATGGGTCTTGCAAAGTACTTGAATTTCATTATACCTGACATGCAAGTTTCACACCCAGGAAACCATACGTTTTACTGTTATTACGCTCGCCGCCAAAAGAAAATGGCTTAAGGGAACATTATTTGGGGAAGTGTGATTCATGCTATTGCTAAAGTAGATTTTTTGAAACGTTAGTGGTGTGAGTTTCATGGCTTGCCGACTTTAGGATTTGAGTAGGGGAACCTGGATTTTTTATATAAATACTGTTATTTGCTATTTAAATACCTATAATTTATGTAAAAAAGAAAAAAAAAAACGAGTTTAATACTTTTTTAAACGGTCACGGTCATGGTCGGTAAGCGGAATACTATCTCGAGTATTAAAAGCCCTTCGCCTACGGCGTCGGGCTTCTAACACTCTCCTTAGTAATTTCGTACTCCTACGTGACAGGTGAATAAAAAAAATTGGTCGACACCGCAATTTTTTTAGTACAGATGGTTTTTTTTTGGCACTTGTTTGAGAAGTCGAAACCGGTCGAAACTTCAGTGGGACATCTGTACTGAAAAACGATACACGTGAAAAATTGTATTCGTAATTCGTGTCAATTCAAAATACTCCATTCGGTCGTGTCTTAATTTATCGCCACTCGTTTCGATCTTAATTCGCGCTTGTATCGTAATGTACTATTTCATCACACCTGTTCGGTAAGTGCGCCAATGCGCTGCGGCGATGCGCGCCGTAGATTCGTCATTACACCCTAGGGCTGTCAAGGAATTTCATACAACATTTCGTCGCACTAGGGCGGCGCGCGCCGCGCCTAGATTCCATCCTCGATTTTGAGAAATGATTTAGACCATTTTAGAGTGCTTTTGTGAAAATATATTATTTTATTTACTTTTTTTGCCTCACAGGTGTGATGAAATACATTGAGCGTGCCACGGGCGGCACAAAAATTATGATTTTTCACACATTCTTATTTACCGCCCTTAATACACAATGTACTATTTCAGTGCAGTGCAAAACTCATTTGTTTCCGAACAGACCCTACAGGTAGGTGCTCCATTCTTCCATAACAATACTACAATATCCTGAATTCTCGTATTACTAAATTACATTATTATACGAATCGGACAATGCTGGTCTCGGGACTAACGACATCGTGACCCCAATTATTTTTACAACAATGCCGGTTTTGTAAACCGGACTCTGAGGTCCCGGAATTTGCATGACATTGCCTCGCCAAAATACATTTTTTTCTATGTTAACGTGATATGATAAAAGTCGCGAGTGTGACATGTGTTCACAATGGAGAGGGCTATGCTGGGAGTCTCTTTGCGAGATCGTATAAGAAATTTAATGAGACCATCCGCAGCAGAACCAAAGTAACCGATATAATAGGTCTCCGAATCGCTAAACTGAAGTGGCAGTGGGTGGGGCATATTGCACGTAGAGCCGATTGTCGTTGGGTCGGAAAGGTTCTCGAGTGGCGGCCACGTGCCGGAAAGCGCAGCGTGGGTAGGCCCCCCACAAGGTGGACTGATGATCTAGGTCTGACTGATGAAGATATACTCGTGTAGGTATAATAATACAGATAGGTCCGACTGATGAAGGTCGCAGAAGCCTGCTGGATGCAGGTGGCGCAGGACCGGTAATTGTGGCAATCTTTGGGGGGTGCCTATGTTCAGGGGTGGAGGACTTTGGCTGATATGATGATCATGATGAGTGTTGCAGATACGATGTTGAGTAACTATCGTGAAATCGGTAATAACCAAACGACCAAATTGATTTAATATTCAATATTGGCGGCATATTTTAGTCCGCATGATTTATTCAGGGATATTACGTCGCGGTCGGCTCAATGGCGTTATGTTGACAACTTATGAGGCCTTTATATTCCTGATTTATGTAGTGAAGAGATACCCTTACCAGTTGGTAAATATTCATATCTCCACTGTCTTCTTCTTTGACATCATCAGCCTATCTCAGTCCACTGCTGGACGTAGGCCTCTCCTATTGACTATGCAAGTATGCATGTAGACGCATTAGGAGGTAAATGCCCATAATCGCCACGATGGGCAAGCGGATTGGCGACCGCAGTGATGTGTCCACTATGACGATGCCGCTTCCCATCTTTAATCATTTATCAAAGAATCGTCAGTGATCCTTCAATCCCTTAGTCGACTCTTACGACACCCGCGTGAAGAGTTTAGGGGTGGTGATAAATGTATTCTTCCCGCTGTCATGACACGATTTTGTCTTCTTTCATTTAAGAGAAAATGGCAGCTGTAAGGTTTAGAAAAATTGATATTTGAACTGATTATTGCCGTCGCTTTGCGTGGCCTAAAACTGAACCATAGTTGGGGCATTTGGACTATGGTTACTTTAATCCTATAGTTATTACGTATAGTAAGGTGCTGTTACGGTCCGTAAATTAGGCGAAGACAGGGTTTCGTAGTCTTCTGTTTCCTCATAACATAATATATTTGTGACAAACACACAAGTAATTGTCTCACCAGGATTTGAGCCAGTGGCATGGTACCAACTAAGCTATGGTGGCTGACCAGTTTAAACCAACTTCAAAAAAGGAGGAGGGTCTCAATTTGACAGGTGTTTTTGTTTGTATGCTACCTACTCGATATTTCCGACGTTCTTAAATATTTTTTTACATAACCCTGAGATGATCCCGTTGGCACCATGTTCAGGTCAAATGATTAGGATCTTGGAAAAATCGGTAGAATTGTTGCATTAAACTTAACGCTATAATTTTTGCCATTGCTGAAATAATAACGTAAAAACAGTTGCCATAAAATATATCGTAGCGTCCATACAAAATATCACCAAATTAAAAATAAAAAAATCGACTTCAACCGATTACTCCAAGATCCCCGATTTGTTTCCATCATTGGTTTTCTCAAATCCTACTTTCTGAATTCTTGTAAATGAATGAAAATTACCAAAAGCGCCATACATGTACCTATAACATTTGAAGAGATCCCTCGATTTCTCTAAGATCCCATCATCAGACCCCAACTTGGTGCCAACGAGACCATCTCGGGGACACGTTCCATCACAAAAAAAAAATCGGTGAACGATTCTCGGAGATATCGGGTAATATACATACAACAAAAAAAAAACAGTCGAATTGAAAATCGATATTTTTTGAAGTCGGTTAAAAATATCTGAATACAGCTCGATATCGCTACGATAAATATCTGCGGCCCTACCGCAAAAATCGAAATTTGTAAATTTCGAGGATTTTTCTCTGTCACTCAAACGAAGGCGTCATTAGAGTGAAAGAGACAAATCCTCGAAATTTACGAATTTCGATTTTTGCGGTAGGGCCGCTGATGGCGATTGAATGACCGTCAGTCCTGTAGAAACCGCAATCCATTATGCTGACGTTAAATCAAAGTCCATTAATAATTGCAGTACTTTAAAATCTGCACGAGGTGATTTCAATAGCTTTCAGACTATAGGAATCATCCTCTCGCACAGTCCTGCGATCACATTTGCCGGCTACGAAGCTCAAGGTTCCGTGAGGGCATTTCTTTGTGTTTTTATCACAAATATTTGTGACAGGTTTCCGTCATCTGGTAATTTTGATGTGGCACATGTTTCGTAGAAATAATTTCAATCGAATGATCACTTTGCAGAAAGGAGCTGGCATCAGTATTAGGTACCACGCATATAGCATATTTTGCAGCACTTTTTATGATGTGTTACATGTGAGCATGAGTTACATGGTATGCGCGGATAGGGTTGTGTATACCAATTGTTAGTAGAATAAAAAAAAATTAAACAAATATGGCTGACTTTCCATAGCATTTTACGTCTTTGACAATAATCGTGAAACACGTTCGCTGATATATTTTTACGTTAATACTAACAAATATCCATAATTTTAATTAAAATGTATGTGATCTCATGTCGACGGCCCCTACGTAAGTTGTCGTAACTTGAAATTTGGGTTTTTCTTTTTATTTCATAAAACATTATATCTTTTAGCAATGAATCCGTTCCACGAAGAAAAAATTAAAAAAACCTATTACAAATAGGTTTTTGACACCAGAAAACTATCGTAACTTAAAAAAGCACCGTCGTATACTGTAGTAAGTGTACTTACGATAGTTAATACGGGGCGGCTACCCGCGCTCGCTCAGCGTAAGTGCCAGTTACGATCTTATACGCGGTGGGGCAGAGGTTTTTCAAGAGCGATAATTTTTTAACAAAAACTAACAACTAGATGAAACAAAAATGGATAAACGATACATTTTATTCGATAAAAGTAAGACACTACATCGGAAACTAACTCAAAGTAACTGCGAGACCAAAATTAATTTTCGAAACAGCCGTTGGAGTTAAACAAAATGTAGTTTGAGATGAAATAAAAGACGGTTCATAAATAAAAATGATTTAAAACCACTAAGCAAAGTTAGCAATCTGTTCGAGTTCACTCAGAAATCAGTTGTGAATTTATTAGTATGGATGCTGACAATTTTTTAATAATACCGGTGAATACTGTAGTATGTTATCACTTACCACAACTTACTTCGGAGTTGAAGATCGGTGTTTTGTCTTAAGTTTAACATACTACTATTTACGTTGGATTTTATTAATTTTTTTTTGTTGTATGTATACTTGAGACATTTTTCGTCGGAAATTGTTTTTAAATTTCTATTGTAAGTGATATTTAAGACAGAATGCGCTCGATCAAGTACAGAGTTAGTTACTACAATTTACAATTATAACGTCGGCGTATTTCAATAATTTTTGCTCATTATACAGGTTCGCCGCTTCTTTTTGAACCAAACGATAAATACATAAGTCATTGTAATATAACGGCATTTTTTGTGATAGTGACGACGACAAAACAATCATATCACTTACATTATTAAATACTGCAGCAGTTGGTGGGTTCATTTATGAGTATTTAGTCATCATTCATCAGTGAAATCATCGTCTGTAGTTCAAAGATTTGACTGCTGACTGAATGAAACCGCCAACAGCTGAAGTATCTAATCATGAAAGCGACACGACTGTTCTTTAAGAATATAATTACGTTGAAAAACGCTTGTTATCGATCTCATAATTATGATGTAGTTGAAGCTGAAGGCATTTTTGTCAACTGATATTTTATTATGTCTTTGCACTGTGAGAGAAGTCATTAATCTGCCATGTCTATAATTATAATTTGAAAACTACGTCCCTAATGCTGAATGATAGACTGTTTTTGTGTACTAACAAAATGCACAAAATTGTAATAAAACGGCTAAACTCATGTATATATATTCTGTAAATATAAAAAGTGGATAATAAACTGATGAGTACACGCACTCGCTGAGCCCGTTGAGATAAACGGGTTGAGGGTGGTCTTGCGCCGGCACTGATGCCATGTCCGACAGCGGGTTTATGTCACCGAACACTACGTAACAGATGACAAGCACACAAAGTCACTGTGTGCACAAAACCATATTAGCTCGGAGATTACCGGCTTCTATGCCGTTGGCTCAGTCCAGCCCCCATTCCGATTCAAATTACTCTTAATCGCTCTGTATATCTTCGGTGGCAGGTAGCATCTTTACAGTACCAGCATCCTCGCTTTATCAAAGCGTTTAGGAAATGCAACCGCTCCGGATGCTCCGAATGTGCTCCGAGTCTTGTAGATCCATTACGTCGTTCCTTACCGAAGTCGTACGGTATCTTATAAACACCCGAACTGCCAAGTGAATTTCCGTCATTTGGAGATCGTAAGAAGTACTATATTGGTATGAGGGTGCAAAATAGTCTTAATGCCTTCGGCGTAATAGGCGTCCAATTCCGTTTGTCACTCCTGTAATATGAGGCAAGAATGATGGTGCCCTCTCTACTGTGTGGTGATGTCGAAACGTCCCTGAGCTCCTTGTACGCTGACTTTGTCTCCAACCATAGCTGTTCCTCTCCAAGCTCTCCAACGTCTCGTCTCGTCTGACATGTTGCAACATTTGTAATAGTTTAGATAACAGGAGGTAATAAATAGGAGATGCCTGTGTTCAGCAGTGGACCGAAATAGGCGAATGATGTGATGTGAATAAAAGATATAAACTCATTTCGCATGTATTGTGAATCACAGAACCGCGAGGACAGGTTTGCGAGATAATGGTATAAGCCAGTTAGCAGGTAGCTTTTCTATTGACTTTTTGTGACAGACGATCATTCTGACCTAGCATTAATAACCCATCAAGAATACGAAGTGTCCCATTCACCTCTCTCTTAAATGTGATCTTTATTCTGGGATGCATCTCATTAAGATCGGTTAGTAACACATCAACAACTCTATCAGGAATTACAGCTGAAACGTCATCCACATTTTGTAACCAGCATCTCGGCCTTTTCGGACAACTCTTGAATGCCCTCTGCTTAAATTTATCCATGAAAATGTTGACCAGTACCAGAACTACATTATAAGAGAACTCTTTGCTTCAATCTGCAAATAATACTCCCCTTGCCAAACGGAATAGCAACTATTCAGAAAATGTTCGATGAATTTCATGTGCACAGTCGTTACGGGCTACAACATCTTTAATTATTTTTATAGTTTCCAATACTCGCAAACAATGAAGCTACATCAAACTCAACTACATAGTCTCGTCTTCATTCAACACGACATTTTCCAAGAACTGAACAAAAACACTTTACCTGATCTATTTTTCATAATAAAACATACAAAAAAACTATTCACCTGCTTAATTTTCTCAAAATATTCCATCAGGGTTCCATAAAAATACTAATAAATTGTTTGTTAAATGGCATAATATAGTAACTAACAAAAAGTTTTTATAATGTGTCCGCAAAAAAATGTTATAAATAACAGATACGACAAAACTTACACGCATAATTCCAACGTATCTTGTAGTATGTATACCTTACGATCAATGACCATTTATGACCACCGGCGTAAAGTGAAGTAAGTAATACATACCACGATTTTTAGATTATCTTCTCCGTCATATACTGTCGTAAGTGCAATTCCGGCAAAAATATGAAATATATCAGAGAAGTAATTATATCACTATAAAGATAGTATCTTTGTTATTGATTATGCCAATTTTCAAAGCAATCCATTGAACTATGTGACTACCGTACACATTTCAAACTTTAAAGTGCTCTCCTGTAAACTTGCCATTTTCAACTTACGACAACTTACGTAGGGGCCGTCGATGTGATGATGCTAAGTGGCAGAGACCAAAAGAAAACCAGATACCTTACAATGTTGGAGAAAACCAACTTGAGGATGTTGACCGGAATTATCACGGGACACAACACCCTCAACAGGCATCTTAAGGTGATGGGAATAAGCAACGAAGCAGCCTGTCCATCGTCATGTACGCAGCAGCGTGATATGATATGTTTGCAGGGATAGGCTGGAGAAAATTGGAAGGCCAGAGGGAGATTGGGGGAACGCAACCAGAACACTAACCTGCAGCTCCAGCTAAGGGAAATGGGGTGAATGAGCACAGTGGATGCTCGGCAGCCCGCTCGAGTCCGGTTGAACGTCCCTCCGTAACATAACATTACATGTGATCTGAAGGTTTAAATAACATTTGAAGTTCGTAATAAAACCAAGATTGTGTTATAAAAGTGTTTCTATGGAATAATGCAAGTTAGATTTGCTTACATTTTTTTTTAATTCCACTGACGGTTGGTATATAATTATAATATATTCCTGATAAGACTCAGGTCTTGAGGTCAGACTATAGTGGGCTTGGGTTTCGAACCGGAAGTTGTCAATGGGAACACATCATCGAGAGAGGACAAAAACTCAATTATCTTCTTGTTTGTAAAAAGGTTGAACGTTAATTACATTATCATCGAGCGTTGACCCTTCGTAAAGCAACTGCTTTTTAACGCTATGTAACAAAACAGACTTTTCATAATGTAGAGTAAATTTACAGTCATAGGTACATTATCAGCCTATCTCAGTCCACTGCTGGACGTAGGCCTCTCCTATTAACTATGCTTATAGACGCATTACGAGGTAAATGCCTATAATCGCCACGCTGGGCAAGCAGATTGACGTCTTTGACGTATATCGTGAATTTTTTTAAACGGTTTTTATTAACTTCACCGCGTATCAACTGTCGTCGATGCTTCAAATCTTGTGATCGATTTTTCGACCACTTCTACTGCACCGAAATCAATAAAATTTGGAACTCTTATCAAGTCCCCATGACAATGCAATATTATAATATTTGTATCCTTGTATCCTCAAAGCCTGATGCTGCAGACGTACTGCTTACCTTAACCGAGAGTGTTAGACACGTGAAAATGAAAGTATAGCATGTTTGGCATAATCAAATACTAACAGCCTAATCTTGACTTCCAACTCCCCACTCCTGATGCTGCAGTACTGCCCACAATAACCGCCAGGATTATCTTTTATCGATATCTTGATTTTAAAGAAGTTCTTTTAATATGAAGTAAAAACATGCGAATTTAATACTAATGTCCAACTCCTCAAATCTGATACTCCAGTGTTACTGCCTGCCACAACCGCTAGGTTTAGCGATATGTAGATTTTGAAGTACTGCTTTAGACATTAGGCAGAAACATATGGATTTAATTATTATCATCATCATCATCATATCAGCCGAAAGGCGTTCACTGGTGAATATAGGCCACCCACAAAGATTACCACAAGAACCTGTGCCACCCGCATCCAGCGACCTTCACCAGGTCATGAGTCCACCTTGTGGGGGCCTACCCACGCTGCGCCTTCCGGTACGTGACCGCCACTCGAGAACCTTACCGCCCCAACGGCCGTAGGTTCCACGCGCGACAAGCCCCGCCCACATCAGTTTAGCGATATAAAGAGCTATATTGGTTACTTTGGTTCTGCTGGTCTCATTTCTAATTCGAGCCGTCGGGCCTGCGGCCCTCCAGCTGATAGAGTGACAGAGTGAGTGATTCGCGTAGAGCGAGCCGTCGGGACTTCGGCCCTCCAGCTGATAGAGTGACAGAGTGAGGGGGTCGCGTAGAGCGAGCCGTCGGGCCTGCGGCCCTCCAGCTGATAGAGTGACAGAGTGAGTGATTCGCGTAGAGCGAGCCGTCGGGCCTTCGGCTCTCTAGCTGATAGAGTGACAGAGTGAGTGATTCGCGTAGGGCGAGCCGTCGGGCCTTCGGCCCTCCAGCTGATAGAGTGACAGAGTGAGGAGGTCGCGTAGGGCGAGCCATCGGGCCTGCGGCCCTCCAGCTGATAGAGTGACAGAGTGAGGAGGTCGCTAGGGCGAGCCGTCGGGCCTGCGGCCCTTCAGCTGATAGAGTGACAGAGTGAGTGATTCACGTAGGGCGAGCCGTCGGGCCTGCGGCCCTCCAGCTGATAGAGTGACAGAGTGAGGGGGTCGCGTAGAGCGAGCCGTCCGGCCTGCGGCCCTCCAGCTGATAGAGTGACAGAGTGAGTGATTTGCGTAGAGCGAGCCGTCGGGCCTGCGGCCCTCCAGCTGATAGAGTGACAGAGTGAGGGGGTCGCGTAGAGCGAGCCGTCCGGCCTGCGGCCCTCCAGCTGATAGAGTGACAGAGTGAGTGATTTGCGTAGAGCGAGCCGTCGGGCCTGCGGCCCTCCAGCTGATAGAGTGACAGAGTGAGGAGGTCGCGTAGGGCAGTAGGATAGACAGGGAGTGTGAGTCTCTCGGATTTACATAGTGCGTTCCATAGTGAGTGATTTGCGTACACTCGATAGAGTGACAGAGTGAGGGTTGATACATTGCATGGATTGATCCTTATGGCCCTCGGTTAGCGTCGGACTTTCCGTCAGACCTGCGGTCCTCCGGTTGGTTTGAGAGAATGAGTTTATATTTTATAGTCTCGAAAATCGACTTGTATAATGTATACAATATACAAATTTTAACTTGATTTTCTCAAATTGATTGATGTAATGTAGGTAGTCATGATTATTGATAAATCAGCTATGTGGGCACTCTCGGAGTTCGCAAATAAATGGCGTAAGAACAAGCGTGTCGTTTTATTACAGTGGCTAACGAGTTGGGATTTAAAATAAATTCGCGGTGTAATCGCATAATCTACGTATTACGGAGTGCTATTGGATACGGGAAAGAAAAAAAAAACAACAGAAATCATGTCGTCAATCGGAAAAATGAGCGAATTTGATATGACGGGTGGAATGTGGTCGTCATACGTGGACCGTCTCGAGATGTTTTTTCTTGTAAACGCCATAAAGGAAGAGTTAAAATTGCCTACTCTAATTGCGGTGATGGGAAACGGAGCGTACGAGCTACTTGTGAACCTGGCAAGTCCCAAAAAGCCATCGGAGATCACTTACGAGGAAGCGGTGGGCTTGTTACGTAATCACCTTCAACCGACGCCGTCAGTCTTGGCCGAAAGATATCGTTTTAGACAGCGTCGGCAGAACCAGGGCGAAAACGTTGCTACTTACGTGGCGGAATTGAAAAAACTCGCTAGAGAGTGCAAATTTAATGCAAACCTCAATGAAAACATCCGAGACCAGTTTGTGTGCGGCTTGCGCAGTGACCTCATACGTCAACGTTTGTTTGCGGAGGAAGATTCGCTAACATATACAAATGCGATCAGGATTGCGACTTCCCTGGAGGCAGCGGAAAGGGACGCGGCTGCGGTAGAACCATCAGTGGGCATCGGGTCGAGCGGTGCGGGGGTGGCGGGAGCGGCTACGGTACATGCTATGGTGCCGGCGGAAGTACGCGGTGGTCAAGTGCCAAGATCGCGGGCCACGGGTGGCTGGCGTAGCAAGAGCAGCGGACATATGACGCAGTGGAGCGGGACGAGATCGCACTCCATCGGCGGGCATGGCGGACGGGGCGCCGGCCATACAACAGGCGGTATCGGAAGGGGGAGCAACCAGGACTGTAGGGGCTGCGGGTCGACAGCTCATGACTACTCTAACTGTCGCTTTCGGGAATATATCTGCAGCATGTGCCGTCGCCGGGGCCATTTACGACGGGCGTGCCCGGGTCGTGGTGATGGTGGGCGCGGTGGAAGCGCCCCAGGAAGGGTTCATTACGGTCGAGCGGAAACATCGGAGGGCTCGGATCGGGACGAGCTGAATACGGAGGACTTTCATCATTTGTGCCTGAGTGACTACGGACCGGTGAGTGTACCTATCACGATAGATGAATATACCTATCATATTGTGCTACAGATGGAGATAGATACAGGTTCAGCGGTATCGTGTATAAGTAGCAAAACTTATAAGAAACATTTGAGTCATTATCCGCTCGAAACGGGCGCATTAAAACTAAGGTTTTATGATGGGTCAAAAGTCGAGCCTCTGGGCGTTATTAAGCCGAGAGTAACTTATGATGGAAAAACTAAATACCTAGAATTGTTTGTTATTGAGGGAGGTACCACTCCTCTTCTAGGTAGACAGTGGTTGACGGAGTTAAATATTAAGATACCTGAGTTCAGCAATTGTAACAATATTAAAAGTGACAGTAATGTAAAAATATCTAATGAAATAAATAACTTGCTTTGCAGATATAAAGAATTGTTCAGCGGCGGGCTCGGACGGTACAATGGCGGGTTAGCGACGCTGCGCGTCCGCGAGGGGGCGCCACCGGTGTTCCACCGCGCGCGGCCGCTGGCGTACGCGCTGCGCGAGCGGGTGGACGCCGAGCTGGACGCCATGCTGCGGGACAATGTCATCGAGGCCGTGGACTGCTCCGACTGGGCCTCGCCGCTGGTGCCGGTAAATAAAGCTGACGGTTCCTTGAGAATATGTGCTGACTATAAATCGACATTAAACCCGGTTCTATTGATTGATCGATATCCCTTGCCTAAAATTGATGATTTAATGGTGAGTCTTAGCGGAGCGTGCTATTTTTCTAAAATTGACTTATCTCAAGCCTATAATCAAATTGAGCTTGACGATTCAAAAAAATATACAGTTATAAATACACATCGCGGTTTATATAGGTATAACCGTCTAGTCTACGGGTTATCGTCTAGTCCGGGTATTTTCCAACGCATAATGTGTAATTTGCTGAAGGGTATACCGAACGTGGAGATATTTTTGGACGACGTCATCATAGGCGGAAAAACTAAACAAGAACACTTAGCGGCTCTCGAAGCGGTGTTTAGTAGATTACATAATTCGGGTTTAAAATTAAAAAGCAGTAAATGCGTATTTTTAGTTGACGAAGTGCATTATCTCGGTTACATAATTAGTAAGGATGGCATAAAAACCGATCCGGTTAAGGTCGAGGCGATAGTTCGGGTACCTAGACCTAATAACGTAACGGAACTCCGGTCGTTTTTAGGTATTATTAATTTTTATGGTAAATTCATTAAAAACATGAGCGCAAAATTAGTTCCTCTCTATGAGCTTCTAAAAAAGGACAAACAATGGTTTTGGTCGGCAGATTGTGAGCGGTCTTTTAAAGACATAAAGAAAATATTAGCCAGTGCGGAGGTACTCGCGCATTATGACCCAATGAAACAGCTGTTTGTCACGTGCGACGCCAGCTCGCGCGGCGTGGCCGGAGTGCTGACGCAGCCGGGCCCGGACGGCCGCGAGCGGCCCGTCGCTTATGCCTCGCGCACTCTGAATGACGCCGAGCGGAACTATTCACAAATACATCGCGAGGCGCTAGCAATTATATTCTGTATGAATAAATTCCACCAGTATTTGTACGGTCGGCATTTCACTTTACGTACGGACCATAAACCGTTAGTGTCGATCTTTGGCCCTAACACCGGCATACCGACTATGGTAGCGAGCCGTATGCAGCGGTGGGCGATCATTTTATCGGCCTACTCGTTCGATATCGAATATGTACGAACAGATGATAATGGCGCGGACGGGTTTTCGCGGTTACCTGTTACCGATAATAGTGAGTCTAGGTTATCGGTCCCCGAACAAACATACCTACACTTTGTTCAACAAGCACTTTTACTGGATTATAATGAAATAAAACGGGAGACCGCCCACGATCCGTTATTATCCAAAGTGTTAAGCTATATTAGGGACGGCTGGCCAGAGCCATGCGGAATTGCAAATTTACAACCCTACTATAATAGGAAAAAGGAGTTATACGAGGAGTTAGGTTGTGTCATGTGGGGCCCTAGACTAGTGATTCCAGAAAAGTGTAAGGATAAAGTATTAACCATGATACACGAGCCCCATATGGGCATCGTGAAATCTAAGGCGCTCGCTCGCAGTTATGTGTGGTGGGCGGGGATCGACGAGGCCGTGGAGCGCGTGTGCCGCGCGTGCGCGGTGTGCGCGGCGCACGCGGACGCGCCGCCCCGCCACACGCCACGCATGTGGAACTGGCCTCACCGACCTTGGTCGCGCATACATTTGGACTATATGGGCCCGATCGGGGGCAAAACGTATTTAGTCGTGGTGGATGCGATGTCCAAGTGGATGGAAGTTTTTAATGTCAGTAATGTTACCGCGGGAGGGTTGATTGATAGACTATGCGAATTATTCAGTAGGTGGGGTTTACCTAAACAAATGGTCAGCGATAATGGGAAACAATTTACTTCGAAGGAACTCGAAGACTTTACAAAATATTGCGGTATTGAACATATATTTACAGCCCCGTACCACCCAGCCTCTAATGGGTTAGCTGAAAATTCTGTAAGAACCTTGAAACGAGTAATCCGTAAGGCTTTGCAAGAAAATAAGGATGTGGAGCGCGCTTTATCGGCTTTTCTTTTATATTACCGGAACGTCGAACACTCCACCACAGGCGAATCCCCGGCTTCGCTTCTGCTAGGTAGACGGTTGCGCACGCGCTTGGACATACTTAAACCTGACAGGGAGGGCCAGGTGCGGCGCGCACAGCAGCGCCAGCAGGAGGCGGCGGGAGGAGTGAGTAGAAGTGTCGGTATAGAGGACGAGGTTTGATATAGGAAATACTTGAAGGGGGAAAAATGGTTCCCAGGTCGGATAGTTGAAGTGCTAGGACCTAACAATTATAAGGTATTAGGTGACGATGGTGACACCGTACACAGGCATATCGATCAATTAAAGAAACGGTCAGTTAACGGTCGGTTATCTCTCGCAACTACCACTTCGGCATTAGAACAATCTGGCACAGATTCTCAGGGACATCGTTCAGTGTCGGCCGATGAGCCGATACCGGCGCCGGCGGCGGTGACGCCGGTGAGGGCCCCGGCGGAGACGTCGACGGCCTCGGCGGACGAGTCGCGCAGCAGCGGCACAGCGCGGGACGCCGGCTCCGACAGCGCCTCTCCGGCTTCACCGGAGTGGCAGTTTGTTTCTCCTCACGCTTCCACACCTGTCCGAGCCCGCCCCATTCGTCAATGTAGATTACATAAACCTAATTATAAGTTATAGATTGTAATTGTTCTTTAACCCTTTAACTGCCCCTATTATTGTTATACCTACTCCATATTTAGCTATAGTTTGGTTGAATCAAAGGTTGGCTGTTAAAGGTTTATTTTAATATTAGTGCATAAATTTAGTGTAGAGAGATGTAATGTAGGTAGTCATGATTATTGATAAATCAGCTATGTGGGTACTCTCGGAGTTCGCAAATAAATGGCGTAAGAACAAGCGTGTCGTTTTATTACAATTGATATATTTCTTATTGTTGAAAAATTGTTATTAGAGGTCTGTGCTATGGATAGGTTAATAAAATTAAAATTGAAGAACGATGTCCTGGTTGCGCCAATCGTCATTGTTTTGTTCTTGTGTACCTTTTGTGAGACAATTACCGTTACGGGTCAATAGCTTCAAAGTTTCGCTAAATGTAATTAAGTTAAAAGTATAAACTTAGATTAAATATTTATTATGTGTAGCTTGTAGTTGCGCTCTCTCGGAAGGGTCCCCACGGAAGACCAGCGCCAGGGTCCTCTAGGGTCTCTCGGCATGAAGCTGAGTGTGGACCTTTTCAGTTACGCTTTATGAATGTGTACCACTGTCATTGTAATTAAGTTAAGTTTAAATTAAGCGTTCTGAATAAAGTTATATTCTATTCTATTCTTCTTCTATTCTATTGTCAGGTACTTATTGTATGAATAACACGTCCATTTGAGACACTTCGGGCATTCAAGCTTACATTAACCACGCCCAGCCTTTGGTTTTCATTTGTCGATCGAGATATTTAATAACATTTTTTTAGTGCCGGATTTCTAAAAATATCTAAGCAGCAGGGATTCGCCTCCCGTTACACATAAAATAATGTCCATTACGTTGACATATGTGTCGTGATTCGTGATGAAAGTGCGAGAGTATAAGCGCTACTTAGCATGCATAATTTGTATTACATATTATAAACAACATTCTTTGATTTAGGAGGTATAGTATCGGAAATTGTCTTAACAATTGCACTAAAAACTTGAAAATAAAATAAGTAAAAAAAGTTTTAAGTTAAACGGTTTTTATTGCACCAAAAACTAGAAAATAAAAATTTATTGTATCTAACCGTGGTTGCTACTTTCTGTAGATTACTCACGTGAAACTATTATCACTGTAGTCTTCCCAAGTCGGATGCTGAAAGCTACGTTTAGTCTCTATGTCAGTGGATTAAGCGTTACCTAATCGGAAACTTTTACCAAACTAAAATAAAAACGTGGGGCGTTATTATAAAGAAACGTACAAGTTCAAAATATGTAATTGTAGCTTTAATTTTGCAATTAATCATCCATCTGTTCCATCACTTCTACAGAGTTAAATAGCTTTTATCAAGGCCAGAACAAAACTTATTACACTATTCCTGTCTTGACTTCTATGTGTGTTCGTAAATAACTATAGTGACTTAATCACAATTGCGTACGCCCCACGTTTTTATTTTAGTTTGGTAAAAGTTTCCGATTAGGTAACGCTTAATCCACTGACATAGAGACTAAACGTAGCTTTCAGCATCCGACTTGGGAAGACTACAGTGATAATAGTTTCATGTGAGTAATCTACAGAAAGTAGCATCCACGGTTAGATACAATAAATTTTTATTTTCTAGTTTTTGGTGCAATAAAAACCGTTTAACTTAAAACTTTTTTTACTTATTTTATTACGTTAATACTAATAGGCCAGCTTTACACCTGTAAGTTCTTACGTAAATTATAGGGACGGGGCTATACTAAGGAATGAGATAGTGATATTCACCTCTCATTCCTTAATATAGCTCCGTCCCTATAACTTACGTAAGAACTTACAGGTGTACGAGCGCTCATAAATATTAATAATTTTAACTAAAAATTTATGTGAACAGTTTAAGGTTTTAAGTTTGTAATAAAACAAGATTGCGTTCTTAAAGTGCGTGATTACGGAATAATCCAAGTTTTAAGGTTTGTTTAAATTTGATGTTTTTTCTACTAACGAGTACTATACATATAAAAACTGTCCCTGCTCTAAACAACCTCGTCTGTCAGTATTGCATAATAATTGAGTTACGAGCTTTATTTCAAATAATTATGTATTTGTCACTTAGTCTTGGTTTTCAACCGACGATATATTCAAAACACGCATGCTGAAGAGAATTTACATAAACAAAAGTGAGAAATGCTCATTTACCCTCATAACCCACTGGTAGAGAAATTAGGATACACGATAAGCTCAGGAGTTATCAGAAGCATGACAGGGATGGGTACAAAGCAAAATCCCGTCCTAAACCTCTGACAAGTACTTATCTAAACGTTATATCGAAATCCTCATACAGAGAGCTTACCGCGAACTCGAAAAATATTAATTTCGAGCATTTTTCCTTGTCACGCTGATGAATTATTCGTTAGAGTAACAGAGGCAGATGCTGGATATGATTTTTAAAGTTCGAGGTAGGCCTACCCGAGTTCCGCCATTGCAATGAATATGTAATTACAAAATGTAACAAAAATTATAGTCATCCGTTATAAGATATTAATATCACAAAAGGGGTTTCTTCTGGTACATTTTAGAAGCCGAAAAAACATGTTCAAGTGGGTCCACTAACACTATTTAACATAATAATATGTACATGTTTATCTTTGATTGTTCCTTTTGCTCTTATGGACACATTGTTAAGACCGAAAAGGGCAAACAATTATTAGCGGCTTGTTAAGTTAGCAGACGTTTATGAATAAGGGGGTATATTATTATCTGGTGGGTTAATATCTTGCGCGCAGCACATCGCACCACCCCGGATCGCATTCTTTTACCTTCTAACAATAAGTATTGTTACGTTATTTAATGTTTTAAGTGAAACAAGTGCTCTAAAATAACGAAAATGCTTGAGTTTATTGGTACTTTCTTACAAGACGCCGACATACGCGAAATTCGCTTTACGCGATTTTCTCTGGTACGCATCACTCGCGTAAAGCGGGGTATTACTGTATTCGTTCCAAATTAAAAACGTACAAAATATCAAACACAATAAGAGTCGTGCAGTTCAACAAAAGAGCCTGTCGTCACCTAAATCACGGAAAATTACAAATACCCACATACATAAACGAAAATCCAATAGAATTATGCCCTTGTTTGATTTTCATTCTAAATCTGCCGCAGCAAAATGGCCGGATAGCAAATAACGTACCTACGAAATATCCGCGAAACGCGCTCAATACTATTTACCCTGATATTCCCGTGAAAATCTCTTCGAGATCATAAATCGCTTCGGGTGACATAATAGCGTAAAGGGAGCCTGGATTTATGCATCTTTGATTTACTGGGAGGTAAGGGCGGTTGAGAACGATTTGAGAGAAAATATGGAACATGAATGTCTTATTAAATACTTAATTCCGAGTCAGATTTTTTGGGTTCCGTAACCAAAATGGCAACGCCTTATAGATTCGTCATACCCGTCTATCCGAAATAGAAAGGTGAGAGTGAGGTTGAAAGTGATATATTTAAAAATATTTATTTAAGCGAACCGTTTTCGAGATATCACCACTCAAAGCCTTAAATGAAGGGTCCACGGAAAAAAATGTCCAGTGCTTAAAAAAATCATTCTGTTAAAAGTAAGCTTCTGTAATTTGAATTGACTAGACATGTTCTTTCCGTGGACCCTTCAGATATTATCTAGTTACATTACAGTGTTTCACATAAATAGTCGCAATTCACTAAACTAATGAACCCTTAGATTCGCCATATTCGTCTGTCCGTCTGTCCGCAGTATAGCTCAATGTCCGTTAGTACTAGAAATTTGCAATTTGGTATAAGATTAATCACTTATACAAAGAGGTAGAATAAAATATAAAAAATCAAAAAAATCGGGTACCTCCCCTAATCGTAAAGTGGGATGATTTTCTGCGCGTCTATCGATACACGATAAAATCGGGTTCATTGAAACAGGACGCAATGAGGCAAAAGCGTATGGGAGGTACAGCCATCAGATATATCGAAGTGGCCACGGTGTTCAAAAATATCTGAACATGCACTTTAAGGGTCTCACCAAACCAATCGACGCGGAGTCGGCTTTCGCCGAGTGTTTTACACCACACTATTCGCATTTAGCCGATCGACCGTCTCCGCGGTTGAACACCTGAGTTAAGCAGTCTCATCCTCCTTGCGGCCGTAGAAACGCTCGATCGCCTGCGGTAGCAGTTGTAAAGCGGCGGTCGGCTCTCCCGTGCTCCGTCCTGCCGTCGAGACGTGAGACAGCACGCGTACAGCCGCCGAGTCCGACGAACAGTTATATAGGACAGCGGGTGATCGGCAATCGTAAATCTCATTTTTGGAGACTAGTTGTTAGAAACTAGTTTGAAATTGAACAGACGTGTATGATTACGACAGTATTACTTCGTGTTGTCAGATCTATTGTAGATTTTAATGTGGGTAATAATTCAAATGAATAAATACAAACGCATCAGTAGCTACTTCGGCCGTCATCGGCTCTTTTCGGCCGTCGTCAGCTATGTTCGGCCGTCGAAGACGCTGAACGGCTTCCGCCAGCTCTGACCGGTCCTTATCGCAGGTACTCGGCCGTGATCGGAGCCGTTCAACTCTTTCTGGCACCGTACGGCGGTATTAGGAGATTTACGAATGCGAACGTGTGCGTTAGGCTGCAAACGGGGTCGTACGAATGCGAACAGCTTTACGGCAAAACGCCGTTTTCCCGTCGAAAGACGTCGTTTCGCGTGAGCCGAGCCGATTTACGATGTCCTCGCTCTTATTACGTTGACATAAAGCTTTTTCCGTACGCGATTAGCCGAAACGGCGTCGACTAGTTTGGTGAGACCCTTAAGGTGCATTTAGCTAGGGCTCCCGATATACGTACTATTCGCTGAACCGTAGCTCCGTGTCCTTAACCCCGGCGGTACTAAGATCACGAATTTCACAGTCACGCCGAGATACGTACCCGAATCTTTGTTTGTATACGTATCTACGAATTTTGGCTTCGCCCTGGCAAGGAATGCTCGTGGCATGGATCCGGCCGGATCGATTACAATGTAAACCAATAAGGCCTAATATTGAATGACAACTTGTTTTTAAGGACGTTTTGAATATTACGAGTATACTCTCAATCGGGACGAATGGGATTTTATTGATAAGACTTGCATTTTTGGTATCGATTTATGTTATGAAAAAAATAACGTGTTAGGTACTGTGTTCTATATAACAAGCGATGGTATTACCTATAAATTATGGTTTGGAATTTATTTTGTGATTTTGAATCACCACATAGAAAAATAAGAAAATCATGCTAAAAATATTTGAACAAATTGCTATAAATAAAAGATAATACAGTCGTCCATTTAAGTTTATTACCTGCCGGGGCGGCCTTTTTGTAGATAAGACCAATACTAAGAAGTTGCACGCGCACAGTAGCAAACAATAGTTTCAAACTTAGTTTGTCAGCGATATAATTGACCACACGTGGTCATTTTACTGATAAATATGATAATTTGGGCTTTACCTCGTACACCTTTTGTTTGTGAAGTTGAATGAAGTAGCCGCCTCTTTGTGTTTTTATATAGATAAGGGATGTTTTAGTTAATTCGGAGAGGGCAATTTCGGGTTTTGGTCTTATACGTGTTAGTCATTAATAAGATTGCAGTTCGAACAGACTTAACGAGAGTCGAGTCGAATTTAAAGTAATTGTCTTTTCTTGTTTTATTACGTTATTGTTTTGTTACTACCTATTGGTGAGAACATAGAGTTTTTAAAGTGTGTTAATAATGAAGAGAAGTTGGATGTGGAGTTATGCCACCAGGGTCGGTGACACGACTTTATGCACTTTGTGCAATGATCGTACGAACAGTGAGTTTTCGTGTCGTGGTGGTACAACAAGATCGACAGGAAAGCATTTGAAAGCGGTGCTCCTAAAATCTGCCGTCACGACATATAATGAGTTAGTATATTGTATTTATTAAAATTATATTGATTTTTAATATCCTTTTGTATTTTAAAAGTTCCGTTAGGTATGTATTTGGTAGGTAAGAACGCTGCCTACTAAGCAAAACTCTTAGGTGCGAATTCTGATAAAAATATTTATTTGTATGTTTATGCCTCATTTATTTTATTCCTGAGTTGTGGGTTTTATGTATTTATTTATCTCAACTTTATTGCACAAAAGAAAAACTTCAAGTACAACAGGCGGGCTTAATGCCATGAAGCATTCTCTACCAGTCAACCTTGAGGCAAATCAGAAAAAAATGTAGGCGGCGCAAATATATAAAAAAATCTGAATATACTAAATGAAAAACAAAGCGATTTTTATTTCATCAACATCTTAGCGTAATTAGTGACAATTACTTAACTTTTCCATTAAGAAGATTATGTATCATTATAATGATATGTTGATAAATTTATCAATATGTAGATAAGTTGTTGATTATTGTTGATTTTTATGATATTTAGAACGAAGAAAAAATACTTGTACCGCACAGTGTTGTGTATTTTTTAACTTCCGTCCCCATCTGATTATTAAATTAGGTATTTAATACATGACAATCTGTCAGTTTTCATTAATATTCAACTCAGAAAATATCTATATTTTATAATTCTACCCTCCTTACCTTAAAATGCTGTAAGTAATATGTAAAATTTAATTTCCATACGTATACACGTTATCATACTGAAATTAAGTACAATTATTTATTTCATTTTCAAACTAAGTAATCGCATTTACGTTAGAAAGGCAATTAGGTAACCACTAGATTAGATTCACAAATACATTCTCATCCGTTTTCCTTAGTCCTTAAAGACAACGCATCGAATCGTCACTTAACAACGCGTGCGGAACGTATCTGCGTGTAATTAAGATACGTATCCCCGTGTACACGTGTATACGTAACTTTATTGATACGTAGCCGTGTAACACGCAGGAAACGGGTCTTAAAACCGTTGCCGTGTTACACGCGGATCCGGCTACGGTTACACGAAACACGGTCACGACCAGGAGCCCTAATTTAGACCAAAGGAGCATTCGCTGGTTTCGTCGAGTGGGGGATAGAATGAGCGAGTGCTCGTTTGGTCTAAATTCACCTTGACGACATAAATATCAAATATCATGAGACATCTTATACAAATCGATCTAGTCCCACGGTAAGCTCAATTAAGGCTTGTGATGTGTACAAAGCGACGATATATGTAATAGATAGATACACATAGATACTTATATACATAGACAGCCATGACCAAGGAACAAATATTTGTGATAAATAAATACACAAATAATGCCCTCGCCGGGATTCGAACCCGGAACCTCCAGCTTCCTAGGCAGGGTCACTACATGACAATAGAGGCGTGCATACATATTTGTGAGCACCCTGGCCGCTCCTATAGATTTGATGGTGATTGTATCTTCAGATTTTCATCGCCAAAGGGCAACGTACGTCAAGGGCATAAATATGTATACAGTTTTTTATCTTATGCCGTGAAAATAAGGTGATCAGTTATCGGTCTCATCGTAATACGGAAATGATTCTGCTTCAAGCGAGTAATATCGACTGCTTGTTTGCTTTTCAATTTATACGTGGGTGTGTGAAGCTGGAACAAAAAGAGTTAACTGTAATCAATTCGTGAAGGTATAAATATACATGATATTGTAGAGGTTCTATTACAATGCTCTACATTACTGGTTACTTTCGGGTAAATTGTATATTTAATTTGCTTTTGAAATAAATCAAAGAATGTTCTAGTTATCGTCCAAAAGTTCTTAAAAACAGATTAAAAGAAATGTCCATTAGTTGAAATTACCTCATAGTTTATTAGCCTCGCATGACCTTATGACTATGACATTATGCATTATAATCATCATAATAAATAAAATATAAATTTGGTTGAGTCACCCAGCCGTGTGGTGACGGCAGAAAGAATACATTTGTCACCACCCCAACTCCTCCTGCGGGTGTCGTAAGAGTCGACTAAGGGATTGAAGTGTCACTGACCATATTTGATTAAAGATTGATGATGGGCAGCAGCGTCGTCATAGTGGACACATTACTGCGATCGCCAATCCGCTTGCCCAGCGTGGCGATTATGGGCATTTACCTCC
>JALPQI010022859.1:0-19426 GCA_025490895.1 Thaumatotibia leucotreta
CAGACAGGAAAAAGTTGATTCACCAACCTAATCGTATACGATAAGCATCACATATTTAAAAGATCCACATAATAGATACAATATCTATATACATCAAAATCAGTACCAAAACTAAAATAAAGCCATAGCGCCCTGATCGGGATTCGAACTCGGGACCTCCAGATTTGCAGGCATTGTTCGACTGAGCTACGTTGGTCGTCGATTTTGAACACACGGACAATTTGGTCGCGTTCAGTGGAACCATTAAAGCGTAATCAAACGATATTGCTTTCCTAACGATGTTTTCATGGTAAACAGCCCTAATTTTATTAGTGACTGTATAAGCTTACATGTTATGACGGAATTACGTACGCAGGTAATAGTGTCGTTATTTCAATTTTTTATACAGGATTTGACTTTTTACTCACCGGCCAAAGGTTATTGGGCGTTTTTGACCCGCTTTATGATTTTTCGCATACAGAGACCAAACTAGCTTTAAAATAAAGATTTAAATCTCACTTTTCTAAATATGTAATTTTTCCATATGTATCAAACAGGAAAAAATTTTTTTTCGACTTTTTGTATCCGAAATAGTGTTTTTAATGTTTTTACTTTCAGCATTGTATAATTGCGTAAACGGTTGATGTCTACTTTCAACTTTTTTTTCTGACCTACTTTTCTGGTTTCGCCATGCAAGAATGCGACTCATACCACTCAGTAGCACTTACATTTTCCTACATTTCTAGCCCTATATCGTTTGTGTACGCAGTGGGTCATATGCCCGAACAAAATGCCCAATGGCCTTTTAGAGTTCAAATACTTACATACATTTTCCGGATTTCCTCCTTTGTTCCTAGCATACACATTGTATGGAAAATAAATAAAAATATCTTGGTACATCTTTACATAAATCGACCTAGTCCCACGGTAAGCTCAATTAAGGCTTGTGATGTGGGTACCAGGCGACGAAATATGTAATAGATAGATACATACAGATACTTAAATACATAGACAGCCATAAATAAAGGAACAAATATATGTGATAAATAAATACACAGATTATGCCCTCGCCGGGACTCGAACCCGGAACGTCCAGCTTCCAGATTGTATGGAAAATGGTAAGAAAATGGGAACAAAAATCCATGGGACATTTTTGTTCTCATTAGGATCGAAAGAGCTCATAATACTGAGTAGAAGTAACCTGAAATTTATCAAAAGTATGAAAAATTCAATAAAAAAATTAAACATTCTAAAAATGGACAAAATAAAAAGAAATGGTCTTATAACCTCGTAGGTACACACCGCACATATATACAAGTCCCACTGAATTACTTTTAGTATGGGAGCAACGCAGAAATCGCGAAATAAAATCGTTTTTCTATACAAAATGTCAACATCACGTAGCCAATATGTATGAAAATGTATACGTTGTGTGCGAGTTTAATTAGTGACTTATTAATCATGAAACACCGTGTATACATATTAATGAGACCGATAGGGACAAACGATACCTACCGGCTTGTTAAGTAAAGAGACGTTTATAAATAAGGGGGTATGCTTGTAAACAAATAAATTTAATTTTAACTGACATATTGGCCGTGTGGTGACGGCAGAAAGAATACATTTGTCACCAGCCCAACTCCTCCTGCGGGTGTCGTAAGAGTCGACTAAGGGATTGAAGTGTCACTGACCATATTTGATTAAAGATTGATGATGGGCAGCAGCGTTATCAACATCATAGTGGACACATTACTGCGATCGCCAATCCGCTTGCCCAGCGTGGCGGTTATGGGCATTTACCTCCTAATGCGTCTATACGCATAGTTAATAGGAGAGGCATACGTCCAGCAGTGGACTATCATAGGCTGATGATGATGATGATGATGACATATTCATTCTCGCAAGTTTAAATCATTCTAGACATTTCAAACAACACCCGTGTGGCACGAAACTTGCTACAACTAACATTTCCGTGGACGCTTCCTTCCATGTCGAAGTTTTAGACAGTTTTTCACAATAAATCTTTGTTGTTAGTTTAACTGACACAGCTTACATTTTATTAGTTTTATTCTATTCGAGCCAAAAATGAAATATAGTGCCTTAGATTACCACTTATAGACTCCGCTATTAGGCCCCTAGTAAACAAGGAACCTTTATAGTTTCGCTATGTCCGTCTGTCTGTTTGTCTGCTGCTTAGCTATTTTTTTTATGTGACAAAGGTAGACAACTGAGCTCTCAACCCACCTGATGGAAAGCAGGAACTGAGGCCCATGGACGTACCCTGAGGACTTAGATGGATTGCCTCTATGTTAGTAATTACACCGGCTACCTTACCCCCAAACCGGAACACAGTAACGGGTACACATTTTAATCATCATCATCATCATCATCATTTCAGCCATTTATCGCCCACTGCTGAGCATAGGCCTCTCTTCTAGTACGCCACTCATCTCGGTCCTGAGCCAGTCTAACCCAGAAGTGTCCCGCAATCTTACGAATGTCGTCGACCCAACGAGCCAACGGACGCCCAGGAGCTCTTTCATCCGAAATAGGCCACCAATCCGTGAGAACTTTAGTCCACCTGCCATCACTCTGCCTGGCAACATGTCCTGCCCAGTTCCATTTGAGTTTAGTAACGGTATCTCCTACATCTCGTACCTTGGTGCGACTTCTGATTTCGACGTTTCTAACTCGGTCTTGTAGTTTAATACCGAGCATGTCTCGCTCCATGGCTCTCTGCGCTACTCGTATTTCATGCACAGCCTCCTTTGTCAGCGTCCATGTCTCGGCTCCATATGTCATGGTAGGCAGGACACATTGATTAAAAAGGCGAGTCTTCAAGCACTGTGGAATATTAACGGCTTTAAGGACATCCGCTAGTTTTTCCGAATGCCGCCCACCCCAACTGTATCCTCCTGGCGATCTCTCTTTGTTGGTGATTTTTGTCAAAAGATAGAATATGTCCAAGATATACGTACCGATCGACCACCTCTAGCAATTCGTTTCCAATCTTTATGATTGGATTCGAACCGCCGAGGATGTTGATCATAACTTTAGTCTTGGACATATTCATCTTAAGACCCACCTTTAATGAAGCAAGGTTCAGGTTGTGAATCATGCTTTGGAGATCGTCCAGAGATTCGGCAAACAAAACGATGTCGTCGGCGAACCTTAAGTGTGACAAAAAGACACCTTGAATGTTAATACCAGTTGTGTCCCATGCAAGCGTTTTTATGACGTCTTCTAATGCCGCCGTAAAAAGCTTGGGTGAAATGGTATCCCCTTGCCGCACTCCCCTTTTAATATAAATCGGGTTACTTGTTTTGTGTAGCCGAACTCGCATTGTTGCCGACCCGTATAACTCCCGAAGCAACTCAACGTAGCGCGCGTCAACAGAGCAGCGATGAAGAGAGTCAAACACGGCCCAGTGTTCGATACTGTCGAAGGCCTTCTCATAATCGACAAAGGCCATACACAAGGGCTGGTTGTATTCGCGACATTTCTCCATCAACTGTTTCACGGCATGAAGGTGGTCTATGGTTGAGAATCCACTTCGGAAGCCCGCCTGTTCGGGAGGTTGACACGCATCCAGATTACGGGTGATGCGATTGCACAGAACTTTGACGAAAAGTTTATATGTGTGCGAAAAAAGGCTTATTTTGGAGAATGTTCTGCAACTTGAACATTGCTAACCTATACGCTCTATCTAGGCGGTAAGAGATCTGTGCTTGAAATACAACATTAGGTGGAGAAAATTGGGCGTCAAGAAAAATGATGTATGAACTGCCGTAAAAAATATTTTCGAACGCTGACCCAGTTATGAGACTCTTTGATAAATGGCCACTGACTCTTTTTAATTTCGTTACTTGGTATAGAAAGGTGTTTTTTGTTACCGGATAATGGGGCTAATATTGAAGTTATATTGACAGTATTTTATCGTATCGGAAGGCGCGATAGGCCCCCCTCAAGATGGACTGATGACATGGTGAAGGTCGAAGGAGTCCGCTGTATGCGGGTGGCGCAGGACCGGTCATTGTGGCAGTCTTGGAGGGAGGCCTGTGTTCAGCGGTGGACGTCTTTCGACTGATATCATAATGACGTTGATGATGGCAGTGTTTTAAAAGTATTCGTGTAAGTACAGTCAGCACAAGGCAACCGTTCGAACATGAATGAGTTCGAAGTTTATGGGTACTGTGCCGTCGACACAGCTCATCCTATTTAAGTGCTGGCGCCGAATCTTTCTTCCTTCTTTTCATCAACAATACGCAGTATCACTCATATCATATATATTTGTCACCACTCAGAAAGTGCGCTTTTTAAGGATAAACTTGCATAAGTTACAGAAAGTGACACTTTTCTGTTTTCGTTCGGGAATAAATTTTCATGGTATTTTATGCATAGGTACAGCCAGGTTCGATCGCCAATCCGCTTGCATAGCGTGGCGATTATGGGCATTGACCTCCTAATGGGTCTATACACATAGTTAATAGGAGAGGCCTATGTCCAGCAGTGGACTAATATAGGCTGATGATGATGATGATGATGTATAGCCAGGCCTAGCCAAGAGGCCATTTTGCAATTGTATACGATAAGTGATAAGTACAAATGTATGAGAAGTTTGACCAAAGAGTCACGTGACCATTTCCTTACATTGTTATGGTCCCGTGACTTAGTTAATTACATTTTATCGTATACGAATGCAGAATGGCACCTTGGCTATGCCTACTCCTGCGATTGTCTTTTTTTTTGCATATTCAATACATATATAGTAGAATATGGAATATAATATGATATTCCTGTTGAAGCATTGCAAAAAAGACCCCTTTAAAAAATAAAAAGTAAAGACCGAAGAGCTGGCGACTTCCTCGCACAACGCATCAGTATTGCGATACAGCGAGGAAATGCCGCCAGCATCCTCGGTACAATGCCACAAGGGCCAATCTTAGATATAGGTAAGGTTAAGTAGATTAGTTAGATTTAATCTATGTATATAAATTGTAGTTTTGAAATTAAATATATTAAAATCGAAATACCGATCCTAGTTCTAGGAATAAATTATTGGGAAATCATGCGGGAATGCAAGAGTATTAAAAATTATAATAGAATTTCAATTGAAATTTTTATTTTATCCTCAAAGATTTACGTCTGCCTAAAAACTTTAAACAGGCTTTATTACCAACCCCGTTCATAGTCGGTTCGCAGACATTTTTCATACAGATAACGTCGGTGTCACGCGTAAATCTAACGTCGTGTTAATAATTTTAGAGTTGCCACCGGATTTGAGCAACCCGAAACTTTGTCAATTTATATTCATATTTTAGCAAACCACGACTCCTATGTTTACATGAAACTTAAAATTAAGGGCGTTTAAGGCTTAGGTACGTGGTTTTGATAATATTCGATTAGATTTTTTTACTTTCATAAAACACTGAACGTATTGCGAAAACACAAATCAAATTATTCACTAACTAAATATTTTGATTTGTACTGTTAATTTTTCCCCAGTAGTCACACTACTTAATACTATATAAATTATAAATATTAAATGTCATATACCAAAGAAAAACGACCAAGATCACCTAACGTCCGAGGTGGGGATCGAACCCTCGTACTCAGCTTTCGCGGCTGATGCCTGTACCCCTCGGCCACTTGGTCTTAGCAACCACCGGTCAAATTTCTCGGGTATATGCAATCTCTTACAAGGCTAGGCGCCTTTGACCATTCTCTAAGGACAAGCCTCGGACGTTAGGTGATCTTTGTCGTTTTTCTTTGCTATATGACATCTAATATTTATAAATCATAAAACACATTTTTTTATTCATTTCTCCTGGTCATAAGAATACATTTGTCACCACTTCAACTCTTCCAACGGGTGTCGTAAGAGCCGACTCTAAGGGATTGAAGTGGCACTTACCATTCTTTGATAGAAGATTGATGATGGGCAGCAGCGTCATCATAGTGGACACATTACTACGATCGCCAATCCGCGTGCCCAGCATGGCGATTATGGGCATTTTTACTTCCTAATGCATCTCTACGCATAGTTAATAGGAGAGGCCTACGTCCTGCAGTGGACTATCATAGGCTGATGATGTCGTATGTATGGTGTTCGCAGTTAGCAGGCCTGAAGTTATCTTAGTAATTTATTAACTTATCATTTCGACTCTAAGGAAAATACTCGTAAATGTTAATTCAAAGTACCCATTTCGTCCTTTTCATAACAATCGTCTATCAAATTAGGTACTTTTCAATAATAAGTTATATGAAATACTTTCTACTTAATTTAGGCCATAACCCAAGTACATATTTCTGCAGACTAGTTCCATTTTCACGAGCATTGGATAGACGATTGCAGGAATAGAGCTCGGCATTGATTACTGAAGTTTTATTGGCATTTTACTAGAGAAAGGCGGAGATGATAGTGCTACCAAATGGGCTACTATTTGACTATCAAAATTATGCTGTTATAAAGTTTTAATTTGGCTGCGTGGTAACGGCAGTGAGAATACATTTGTCATCACCCCAAAACTTTTCCCATGGATGTCTTAAGAATTCACTCAGGATTTAAGTGTCACTAGCCGTTTATTTATTGAAGATTGATGACGGGTAACAGCGTCATCATAGTAGATACACTATTGCGATTGTCAACCCGCTTGAGTGGCAATAGTGGGAATTCACCTCCGAATGCCTCCATATGCAATGCATAGGTAATATGAGAGGCTTATTAGGAGTTTTATTTAAGTACTTTCACCTGTCCTGATGGTTGTTGTATAACCACGACAAGTGGCTCAAGATTTCGATTTACGAATCGACCTATAATAAATGTTTATGACTAAGTACCTATGTGGAAAAGATCAATAAACATTACGTGAAATACGAAATAAAAGTACTTGATCCAATTAACAAACCTCTTCAGTAGCTTCCGAGGAAATCTAAAAATATTTCCATTTCGCACAAACGCTATTTCTAAGAATTTCTCCTACAATATTACATTGATTAACTCATGACTTTCATGAGCCTCTCTCGAAAGTAATTCAATTCATTATCCGAATCACACCAGAACGAAACCAATTCAATAAGTAGGCAGAGGTTATAAGAAAATATCTCATTTCGAGCCGATCCCTTAGCCAATCAAATATTTTTGTACCGATGTTTTCTTTTAATATCTCATCTTTGCTCCTGATAACATTACTAGTATAACAAAAGTAGGTATAAGACTTCCACAACCGGGCTAGGTCCTTAATAAAATGGTCTTGAACGAATAGAAATATAAAGAGGAAAGAAAGAAAATTTACTTTTCACTTCTCATGCTCTTAAAATGTTATTTTAGTCCCTGCATATCGGGACTAAAACTCTTTATTAATCTCTAGGGACTAAAGTATTTTTTTTTAATTGACGTTGGAAACCCGTAAACAGCCACACTCACGGTGTTCAAGAATAAAGGATAGTCGTCATTTTCAGTGTTTGTGTATGGACCACTTTTGTGCATGCCGTGTATACAACCTCTAAACTTTTTTTTAATTGACTTTGGAAACCCCTAAACAACCATTTCTGGTGTTTATGATTTTTGAACGAACGATTATTGACATTGAAAATAACCTCAAAATGTCAATCATGCAAAAATATTAAGGAGAATCGATTTATTTTCTTGATATACATGTATATTTAATACTTGTTTAATATATGATTAAGATTGAATCCGATTTATTACTTATGTTTTAATAACCAATTAGCTTCAAAATAGTTATGTAGTTAGCTCCAATTCGTTGGCTAAATATGCAAGTACCTATTTAAAGCGTCATATTTCGAAAAAGGAATACAGATAAAAACTAAAACCCGGAACGAATTAGATTGCTTATTTTTTGTGTTTTTGTCCATAAGTAATATTGTTCAAATCGTAGTTATATAATTTACGATGTCACGTCATGCGATGAAGAAGTATTAACGCCTTACTCCAGAATGAAGAAGAATGCAAAAGAGGTGGTGCAAAATCTTTTGCCGCCGAAATCTAGTGTAATATATTCAAAAGCGTATCAAACTTTAATGGATTGGAAAATTGGAAAGCAAATTAGGTACAGTCGAGTGCATTAATATATAGACACATTTGTAAGGGATCAGTATGGAGAAGTGTATATATATTAATGCCCTTGACTGTAATGCCCAACGTCATTTATGGAAGGCGTATTTCTGACATATTTTGATGAAAAATCTAAGAAATATCAACCGTCATCACCTTGTAGCATATTATATTCCATGCTTAAAACCACACTGCAACTACTTAAACCATATAACTTGAAAAAGTTTGCGAACTTATCGTCAAGTGGCCATGTTCCGAAGAAATCGGAAGTTTTGACATCGCAGAACATACATTTTTTTGTTTCTTATTTGTTCTTTCTGTTATTAAGTACTGAGATTATGTATACCGTTGTTTTTTTCCTCGCATTCTAAGTGAAAAGTAGAGTGTTTAATTCGGGACCAAACAGCCATAATGACACTCGAACTACATCCACCCTCGCTACGCTCGGGTGGATAAATATCTCGTGTCATAATGGCCTGTTTTAGTCCCCCGTTGAACAATCTACTATTATTAGCACAATACAAAACTTATAGTAACTATAAATAGCAACATATGCACCCAAAATATGCACCGTGTTTTTATTGATTTCCTTTAAATTTGGACAGGTTACTTGGCACATTAATAGAAGTTGCCTGGTATATCGTCTTTTGTTCATTTCGTATTTTTTTTTCTTTTTCATACATAATAATTGTAATGGCAAGTGTGAGAGAACCTTAAGAATAAGATCTCAGGTGACTGACGGCACACGTCTAAATAAGTAATAATACTATTTGGATGTAATAAAGGTTGCAATACACTTGTTCAGTCATTAAACTTATTTTTTTTAAATAACTCAGTAACAGTAAGAGTTAAGACATTAGTTTCATAGAGAAATTGTATATTTTTGACCTAAATAAACTTGCATTTAATTTAACAGAAATCAATAAAAACACGGTGTATAAAAACAAATTGCGCTAAATGGGCTGCACTCAGCTTTGGAGTCACGAAATGAGCCGCAGGGCACATTTTGCGACGCTGATTTTCAGTGAAACCCAATACAATGTAGTGACATATTAAAATATTTGCATGTTAATCCCGTGTTAGTTGGTTAACCGCAGTAGCCACTTGCTAATAACACACAAGCATGATGGCGATAATTATGGGTAACGTATCGTATCAATAACACAAATATTGCTTTAAAGCAGAGCAATCTCAAAAAATCATTTGGTTAATGCAAAACCTCGTCAATGTTAGAATCAATTGTTCGCTAATTATTTGCATGGACTTACGGGTAACCCCTTCATAAACGTGTACCAACTTCACAAGCCGCTAAATAGTGTTTGTCCCTTTCTGTGTTATCAATATATATGCGTATAAAACTGAATGGGACAAACAATACTTATTATAAAAAGCAACTTCAAATCAATTTGTTCAATTATAAAAACAAATTGATGTTTTTTAATCTTCAATACTTATTTGTTTGTTGTTTATTGATGTTTTCTATGGTAAGCACATCTATTACGATATTGTAGGAATACTTATCGATTGGCTAAGTTAGGAGTTTATAAATAAGATAAATAAAATAATAATAATAAATAAATATCTTGGGACATCTTACACAAATCAACCTAGTCCCACGGTAAGCTCAATTAAGGCTTGTGATGTAGGTACTAGGCGACGATATATATAATAGATACTTAAATACATAGACAGCCATGACCAAGGAACAAATAATTGTGATAAATAAATACACAAATATAATGCCTACACCGGGATTTGAACCTGGAACCTCCAGCTTTGTAGGCAGGGTCACTACCAACTAGGCTATGGAGGCTGTCAAATATATTAGATAGTATTAAACCTTTTCAAACCGCTGTACTTTGGTCACATTACGCATGTAGCTAACTTTCACGATACAGGCTTTGATTGCCTACTATGGGAGTTGTCGATAATTCTAATTAAATGTATTTTTTTTAATGAAAACGTTTACCTTTTTACTATGGATTCATTCCTAAAGCCTTCAAGCATATAACCTCATTGTTTATCTCCCTTCTCCAATATCATGGCAAATCATAGCACGCTGTGTTTACTGGTATTAACGCGGCACTTTTTTCCCTGAAACTGACGGATGCCCGCAGCAATTAGTGTCCGGAAATTACACAAGAAAACACCCGCAATCCATCACCTGCCCAGAAAAAATAAAGCACGAATCCTCAGTCGTGCCCGGTATATACAAAACGTCAGGTCGAGATGACGATGCCGAATTTCCTTGCCACTTTACGGCGATGTTTTATGGCTGATGTAAAAACACTGCCAGTGAAGATTTTTGGTGTTTGCTTTTTTTATTGGTAAGTTTGGGGATGCTTCGTAATTGGAATGTGTTTGTGTTCATACGGTCAGCCTCCGTAGCTTAGTTGGTAGTGACCCTGTCTACGATTCCTACGAAGCTGGAGGTTCCAGGTTCGAATCCCGGCGAGGGTATTAGTTGTGTATTTATTTATCACAAATATTTGTTTCTTGGTCATAGCTGTCTATGCATTTAAGTATCTATATGTATCTATCTATTCCAACCTCCAGTTTCGTAGGCAGGGTCACTACCAACTAGGCTACGGAGGCTGACAAGAGAGGCAGACATATCAAATTCATCGACATAAATTCGCAGGCTTCCCCACATAGATCGTTCAATAATATAAGCCCACACAACACATATAAATTAAAAGCATGAAATGTGGTAATAAAACAACATTTCCGACCGTAGCTAACCAAAGATCCACTTAACACACATAAGCAGCCTTGTCTTGTTTAAAAATGATAATTAAAAAATGTAAAATCTACTCACGTTTACCATAAAAACATTACACCAATTAAGCTATCAAATCTCCCAGCAAAATTGCTGTATACCCCCAATCACCACTTAACCAATCAAAACTGGATCAAACCAATAAAAACCGGATCAAACCGCTAATCTACCGTAAAAAACTGCGTAAAAACCAATGGATCCCATTAATGCGTTCGTAAACACCTGTTTACGGATCACGGATCCATCAGGATCAGGGTACAGGAAATCACGTGTAAAGTCTCCATTAGGATGGCCGATTTCGGATGAGCTGCCATCTATCGGGTGCGGAACATAGCCGGAACTCATGACCTGAATTCGGAATAGCCTGAAAGGTTGGCGTATGGTGCAAAGAAAACTATAGAGTGAATGAATTAAACTCTTACAGCCTTGATTTGTCATTCTCTCTTGGCTAGTTGGTAGTGACCCTGCCTACAAAGCTGGAGATTCCGGATTCGAATCACGGAATGGGCATTTTGTGCATTTATTTATCACAAATATTTGGTCCTTGGACGTGGCTGTCTATTTTTAAGAATCTATATATGAATGTCGTCGGAATGAAGTTAAAATTAGTTAATATACGCGAGTTTATCCGTTTTCATAGTTTTATAATCTATATATGTATTAACCGCATGCCACATTGCGCGTAGAACCGATAGCAATTGGAGCGGAAAGGTTCTCGAGTGACGGAGTCTACGTACCGGAAGGCGCAGCGTGGGTAGCCCCCCACAAGATAAATTGATGACCTGGTGAAGGTAGCAGGAGTCCGCTGGATGCGGGTGGCACAAGACCGGTCATTGTAGCAATCTTTGGGGGAGGCCTATGTTCAGCAGTAGAAGTCTTTCGGCAGATATCTTACAGAAATCAACTTAGTCTCACGGTAAAATGATACTCGCACGGTAAGCTCATTTTTAAAAGCATACTTATTAAAATTTTAACATAACAATTTCGATTGTGTCTATAATTATTTAAAACGAATAATACCTATATTACGTAAGTTCCTGACTTGGTCAGTCCTAAACTTCGATACCTTTAGCAAGAAGTGCGGTCACTTATATAAATTGCATAAGATTATCAATTTGGGATCTGAATTCAAATGCCGAAGCACTTTAAATTTGCGTTTTAGTATTTTTATTTCTCAGAACCTAGCATTAATCTATAAGACTAACATCAGATACCAAGTATTTCGAAAGTTCTTTTATTAATTAAGTGGATTTAAGCGTCCACATATCGACGGTAGAAAGGCTAATTGACTTAACCGACATTTTATGAACTTTACAGGAGAGCCGTTTAAAGTTTTATTTTTTAGAAAAAAAATCGCTACAAAAAAAGTAACAGGTATATTGTAACGCAACTGCCATCAAATATTCAAGATATGAAGGCGCATACTTTGGTTCCTACCTTGATAAAATTAGTTTATTATGTCTCGAAATAAAGGTCGCTTAAGGCAAATCTGCTAAAAATGAGAGAAAGGCTAATTGGTTCAAATACCAACAGCGTCTGCCGCCGGAGGCAAGTCAAATGACTGTAGTGTACAAGTGCACTTTTTTAAAAAGAAGGCTAAATGAGCTAAGCGCTATTTTTACTATACAACGGGGTAAGGCTAAACAGTTTAAGTGATTCTTTAATGGAAATAAGTGGCGATTCTAATTGACTTAATGACACACACTCATTGGAAAACGGATTGCTTAAATCGCAGGAATTATATGAATATGATTAAACATGGTGGTTGAAGCTCGGATATTTAGAGACAAAGGTATAATTACTCTGCAGGTCTAAAGAAAACAAAATGAATGAAAATCGTTTTTCTCAATTTTATTGCTATATAAAGAAAAATATTTGCTTTTTTTTTTTATTTATTATAAATTTATCCTTCATGCAAATGCAAAATAATAGGCCTACTAATGATAAGACGTCAACGGGGTGCGGGACGCAGAGGGCGGCGGAAAGGGGTGAGCGACCTGCGCACAAGTTGGCAACATAGCAGTTACCTCAATCTCGGTGACTAGGTCAGGGACGGTCAGTGTCACGGTTGACGTAGGTATGTGCGCACGCGCCGCATCGTACTACCTTCAGTCGGAAATTGCTCGTACGAAATGGTTCGTAGTTATTTTCTCATTGGGGAAAATGCAGTGGCAGCCCAGCGGCTATACGCTGAAGAAAGTGTGCCCCGCCTGGAAACTGCCAGTGTTATAGCTATGGCCAGCCAGGTCAACAGATTTGACCCCGTGTGACTGTTTTTGTGGGGTAAGGGTAGGCCCAAAATTTAAAAGACTTAAAAAATCTAATAATAAGTGCATTTGATGAACTTAAAAGTGAGAACTACAGACTTGTGTTGGGAAATATCGAAGGACACATTCAAAAACGCGCAAGAGTGTGTTTAGATAACCACGGCCAACATTTTGAACACTTGCTTAAGTATGTGAATTAATTAATTAGTATGAGAAATGGACTCCATTAATCAGGTATGGTTTTTTATTCCAATCATTGTGCATAAAGTTGATTTCAAGCGTTTAAATACGCCTCAATGAAGAAAGTTTCTGTCCTTAGTGCAAGTATGAAGGAAGATTTGGGATCAAGTAAAATTTTTTTGCCAAGTCATAATCATAAGTTAATTATCATTGCCGCTTTTCTAAGCCGCCATGCCACGTGCGATGACGTTGTAAACAAACAGTTGCCAGTTCGTGTGTTTTGCTAGTTATGTACATTGATAATGCGTAATGCGTCCAATTTTCTTATTAGGTTTGCGGATAAGTTCAAACATCGGTATTTTAGTATTTTTGTTCTAAAGGGGTAGTTACAAAAAATGTTAGTATTCTGTAACTTGGACTACTATTACGTATGTTGATTTATTGTACTGGTGAAAAAATAACCCTATATAATTAGATAGTTATTTGGCAGAATCAGTCTTAGAAAAATTGTGGATATTGATTACAGCGTTTCATCCGCAATACCCTATCTGCCGCTTTTATTGGAAAAAAATGCTCTTTTTGCCTAACATCTTTAATTAATTTATTACTACGCTTGATAGTTACGTTACATTTTTGAATCTTAGTTTTTATTATATCTGTAGTCAGTTTTTTTTTTACAATATAAGCGGCAGAAATACGTAAGTAAGTATTTAGACTTAAACTTGAATTATTATTAAATAATCAAGAAATAACAATGAAATAATTAAATTATTTCATAATGTGAAACACACGATTTCAGTATCACACACAAATCACTACGGCACATGCGCCTACCGGCACAGACTACAAGTGATTGACGCGCCCGCGCGGGGGGCGGCGGTAGTTATAGGCGAGCGGCTCAAAAAGCACCGACGGCGGCATGAGTGTGATTGTACCGCCGAGTCAAAAGTTTTTCATATAAATTTTTGATGATTTAAGCTACACTGATATGATGCATTATGATTTTATTATAAGGATTTAAATGACACAGGTCAAACAAATATACTATTTCAACCGACATTCTCATCTATAAAAAGAGGTTCAAAATGCTTAAGTAACATACATTTTATGGTTTAGGGTTTTACGTATTTGGTTGAAGCGACCCATGCCCTAAAAAATTGGGAAGAGCTAAATGGTTCAAGCGACATGCTTCTTTTATTTTAAATGGAGGCTAAATGCTTCAAACGCCTATGGTGGCATTTTTTTGTTGAAGTTCAATTGACTTAAACGACTATGCTCGTGTGTGATGAAGTAAAGCCAAAAGGTTCAAATCAAAACGAATGGCAAAGTTGGGAAAGTAAAAACCGCTTAAGCGGGAACCAACCAAACATGTTTGTGGGTCAAGTCACGTTTCATTCAAAAATGCAATTTTTTGTGTTGCTTCATGCCTTGATTTTTTTAACGCTGTACCAAATTTCAGAAGTGTTAACCGCCATCAAAATCGTCTGATCGCTATGAAACCGAGCTCAATCGACGGAGAAAAATCTGCCGATTCCGATGATATAAATAACTCAATATCGCCCAAAGTGTCGCTTAAGCCAATTAGCCTTTCTACCGTCGATATAGCGTCTACAAGGCTAGGCTCGACATGCGGAAACTGAACTTTGATTAATTAATTTAAAAACACACAAAAGACTATTGTTACAGTCTTATCGAATTACCCCCATGTGGGAAGAGGAATAGAAGGCAAACCCACCTGGGGACGCAGTCTAGACGGGATTGGTGCCAGTTGAATAGACTGAGAACCGCACATGGGCTCTGCGGGGATATGTTCAAGTGTGGCTGGAGAAACTCACCAGTATGTGACTGCAGAGCTCCCGTGCAATCCATACAGCACATAATCCAGGACTGCCCAAAGAGGAGATACACTGGAATTGCCCTGAATTTACTCACTCCTGATGCGGACGCAGCCAATTGGAAGAAGAAGCTAGATATAAAACTATAGCATGATATTTGATAAGATTAGGAAGCGACTAATTTGTAGCCATACGATTAAATAAATAAACCCCCTACGTTATTTTTAAAATTCGACGTCTTTAAGATGGCTCAAGTAACAAGAGCTGCAATCACAACAAGCAGAAATACGAGTAAAGACCCATAATGGGCTATTAAATACGCAGTTTAGATTCACTAATAGATGTAATTTATTTGAGGTTATGACAATGCTGGTTATTTAATCCTGACAAAGAAAGGGCTCCTATTCATACTTCACATGCAGACTTGACCCTTTCTTGCGTGGAACTGGGGATTTGATTACTGGAAGTGTCATCTAGTAAGATTAGGAAAACAGGATTGTCCAACAGTGCTTATATTTAAAATTCGGCAATCATTATTATGATCCGACTAACAAGTCCCGGATAAATAAATCATTTAAATAAAATTGTCGCTACCCCAGGCATAATTGGGTGATGATATTTTTGAAATACACTGTCGATAAATGAGTTTCAAATTATAAGTTTCAAATTGGTTGTATTGGCAGATATCTGAATTTATCACTGAAACTAAGAATAGTACATTGTACACCTAGGGTAGTAAGAACTCACGAGAGTCTGTTAGAAGCCCGACGCGAAGCGGAGGGCTTTTATTGACTCGAGTGTGTAATCCCGAGTTGTATTATATAAGGTACATCTTCATTACCTAGCAATAAATTAACTGAATTGAAACTTTCGCATACTGTATATCCGTGGTTTTAATCCTTCCGTGTCTTTCGAAATTCGTGGGCATTATGTTAAGCTAATTCGGATGTCCAGAACAGTCAAATAAGTTTGTGCCTCAAACTATATGTAAGTGCCTCTATTCAATTTAAATAGTTTCGTGATTTAAACTTTCTCGATTATCACTCATATTTTAACGACAAACGGGTGTTAATCGCGTAAACTTACGTTTAATCCTGACGTTTCGACATGACGCTACACCCGTAGTCGCAAGCAGACATTTCGTGACATAGTTATTATCACATAATAATGGTGACAGATTTGAATCGTCCGTATAAGAAAATTTCATAATTGAACATGTCCAGTGTAAAAAAATCAGGGCAAATTCACGCCTTATTTTGTTTAAAGTAATGTGGCTTTTCCTTCTGTGATTTGAATTGACTAGATGTGTTCGTGGACCCTTTAATTGTTGTTCGTAAATTGTGAGCCCATTTTCTTCCTGTTTTAATTAAAAATATTTTATTCAATATTTCATTTGTAACATAGGCCTGTCGGGGCAAAACCACGTGCCGTAGGGTGTACACTCGACCAATTGGAACCCTAGGCCACTCTAGAACCATGTCAAAATGAAAAGCCGTTTGAAATGTCTTACAATCTGATTGATAACGTTACTTTGACATGGTTCCTGAGTGGCCTAGGGTTCCAATTGGTTGACTGTACATTCAAGGGCATTAATATATATAAACTTCTCCATACTGATCCCTTACAAATGTGTCTATATATTAATGCACTTGACTGTACCTACAGGTACACACGCGGTCAAGTAATACGGATATAATTTTTAATAGAAAACACTGCAAACGTTGATTTCAAATATGTACAGGATTGGTAGAACCCTTTTTAATATCAGATTATATTGTAATTTTCTTGAATTAATCATATAGTTAAAGAAAAATAAACTGATTTGTGCAGGCTACGTTTTAGAGTTAAAAAAACGCCAAATACTTATGTATGGAAAAAGCTTTTTAATCATGACTTGCTATTTTTATATCCACAAAGTTAGAGAAATTCCAATGCAATTAAATATCAAAATGGACTCCACACTAGATATTTTAAAAAATTATATGAAATCAGCATATTCAGCACAAATACCACTACAATTAGGTATTAAATGGGATGCCACACTAAACATTTTCAAAATTTATTCGAAATCAGCATGTTTACAGTATTTTCTATGAAATTTTATACCCGCCCCGTATTCTTTGGCCGAGAATGTATATTCCTCCATAGACTGAATAATCCAGTATTTTCTATGAAATTTTATACCCGCCCCGTATTCTTTGGCCAAGAGTGTATATTCCTCCATAGACTGAAGAATACAGTATTTTCTATAAAATTTTATACCCGCCCCGTATTGTTTGGCCGAGAGTGTATATTCCTCCATAGACTGAAGAATACAGTACTTTCTATAAAATTTTATACCCGCCCCGTATTCTTTGGATGAGAGTGTATATTTCTCCATAGACTGAAGAATACAGTATTTTCTATGAAATTTTATACCCGCCCCGTATTCTTTGGCCGAGAGTGTATTCCTCCATAGACTGAAGAATACAGTATTTTCAATAAAATTTTATACCCGCCCCGTATTCTTTGGCCGAGAGTGTATATTCCTCCATAGACTGAAGAATACAGTGTTTTTCATGGATTTTTATACCCGCCCCGTATTTTTTGGCTGAGAGTGTATATTCCTCCATAGGCTGAAGAATACCGTATTTTCTATGAAATTTTATACCCGCCCCGTATTCTTTGGCCAAGAGTGTATATTCCTCCATAGACTGAAGAATACAGTACTTTCTATAAAATTTTATACCCGCCCCGTATTCTTTGGATGAGAGTGTATATTCCTCCATAGACTGAAGAATACAGTGTTTTTCATGGATTTTTATACCCGCCCCGTATTTTTTGGCTGAGAGTGTATATTCCTCCATAGACTGAAGAATACAGTACTTTCTATAAAATTTTATACCCACCCCGTATTCTTTGGATGAGAGTGTATATTCCTCCATAGACTGAAGAATACAGTGTTTTTCATGGATTTTTATACCCGCCCCGTTTTTTTTGGCCGAGAGTGTATTCCTCCATAGACTGAAGAATACAGTATTTTCTATGAAATTTTATACCCGCCCCGTATTCTTTGGCCGAGAGTGTATATTTCTCCATAGACTGAAGAAACAACTTGGCGGTGTAAACGAGTCCATTAGCACAGTTTTGGTGTGCTCTAATGTTCCTTTTGTTTGCTAATAATAGGCTTACGTGCGTTTGTAAATTCGTGCCTCTTGTGAAGGGTAATGCCTGAAATAAGTTTATTTACTTTGGGCACCATTTAAGTTATAATGTCGGGCCTATAAATAGACTTTCCCCCTAAGTATATAAGCTTACTGGGCGTATAATATAAGCTAAGTTCTGTTTGTTCTCTTTTTTAACTCACTTCAAAAAAAGGGGCCTTCCCCTTTTTTCTCAATACGACATAATTTTTAAATTATATTAGTGTTTGTATTTTTTTCGATATCACAGTGAAGTGATTTCCATTTTTTTTTATCAAATCTGTAGTATAACCTGGCGACAGTTCCGTTGAAGTTGGGGTCTGATGATGGGATATTGGACAAATCAGTTGAAATTGGGTAAATAGATAATGAGCCAGCGTTGGGACCACGCAAAATAGGCATGTTTGATGTCGAGTTGCGGAAAAATGGCCAGAATACAACTACAACAACTACAACAAAATGGATAATGAAATCTAGTTTTTATTTATGACTTAGCTTTACTCTGTTTGATTTTAGCGCTTCGCAGTATGGCACGAGTTTGAAATCCCTCCCGCAAGATTGCAGGATTTGGCTATGATGAACGTGTGCGATAACACAGTACTTTTTTGAAATGACACTTTGTATAGTATGTGCTTCATTTTCTCACCTATCAAACGCATGCAGGATAATTCACTCTCAATCTATTTTTGGACATTTTTTTTACATAGATTGACATTTGTTTTTTTATATGATCCTTGTGACATTTTTATTGATTATAAATAGTGTTTTTAATAATTATTTTTTTACCTTTAACTTGACCTTGAAACTTTTTGACCCACTTTTTGTATTTATAGTCCGGGAGCTAAACTTTAACTTGTTCGAGAAAATTACATTAAATCCTACAGTATATTTATTTCAGGAATATGATAAAACATCGTTTTGTGAATATATGAATCTAATTATCCCTGATAAATGTGTGGAGGTTTTTTCATAAAATCAATATTAAGATTTAATTGTTTAATAAAAAGAAACAATAAATCCTACAGTAGGGATTTATTATCCGAGGGGCCTAACTGAATATTTAAGACAATATTTTAAAAAGTCACCACTGAATAATCGTAGATATAGTCAGAAAAAATAAAATTATT
>JALPQI010022860.1:0-14655 GCA_025490895.1 Thaumatotibia leucotreta
AAAGACGCCAACAAAGCCCTACATGATGATAAGAGCCGCGCCAATTTCATCGTTAATGCCAAATGAACGTCCAGCAATCGGTCGACCGCCAGTAAATCGTCAAATAATTAATCCATCGCCGCAACTAAGTAGTAGACCACCAACACCAAGAATTCAAATACATTCACAGCTGAAGCCGCATATGAATGTTTGCTCCTGCCAAAAACCTGCCCTCAGCCAAGACTCTCAGCGGAATATAGTAATAGACGGATCCAAAAACTGCGCCATTCATCCAACCCCTATTGCCCCGAAAGAAACTGCTAGTCCTCAGAAAGTAGGTCTTCCAGATCAAAGTACAGATACCCCCGTACACAATAAAGACAAAGTTGTATATCTACACAGTAAGAGCTTAGCGAAAAGTCCATCAGAAAACCCAATATTTTTGGGGAAAAACAAAATCTTGTTAACTACTGTAAAATTTCCTCACAAGAGCGACGATGTTGCACCACCAACTGAAGTTTTTCAACCACCTAAAGTAATACCAACTTTGCCACTGCCTGCTGGAGTGCAATTAGTACTAATGCCATCTGGTAATGTGACGTTTACCGTAGACCCGGGAGTGGAGTTAGATGAAGCACAATTGGCAGCTTTACCTACTATTTTAGCAGCAGTGCAAGAACAGCTTAATGCTTCAGGCGTGCCTGCGCCGGCTGTTTCTGATCCCCCAATGACCCCAGTATTCGATGCTACGCAGTCTGAGATTAGTGAACCCGAGATAACCAACTTAGCACAAAGTGTAGAGTCGGTGGAGATGCAGCAAGCTAAAAGCAGTGTTATTGATGAAACCATGGAGCCTTCTTCACAAGTAACATTAACAACCAATGAAGTACTCCAGAATGCAGAACTGCCGGCAACAACTACACAAAACGTAAGTATGGAAGTCGATACAGAAAATGTCAATGTAGCTGCGTCAACCGAACAAAATGAACCAATTACTACAACGATTAATAACCCACAAATTGAAACTAGTCCTGTAAATGACGATATAGTAAATAAACCGATTGATTCCGATGCGTCAAAAGATATTGTTGAACCACTCACATCTACTCAAACAACGACGGTTGTTGGAGAGTCACAAAGCGAAATACAAACCCCAGAGACGCAAAGTGCGGTAGAAGGAAGAGAAGAATCTGGGGATAGCGAAGGTGTTAGCAATAGAAAAACGTTGCTGTCTGACTTGATGGAGATGTCGGGAATATCCGCAGAAGATGCTTCAGCGCCTGAACCACCGGCACCAGAACCTCCAATCATAGAATCAACTAATATCATTGTTAACGAAGATTCAAGAAATCTACCAGAACTGAGTCCGGTCACATCTTTTGCTGAACTCAAATATGCGTGCGAACAGAATGGAAAATTCTTTAAACTAGATTTTGAAACTGGAATCATAGTGCCCATTAATGTTTGCATCAAAAAGAATCCTAAAAATAAAGTGATTCCAATCAAAACAAAAGCATTCATAGATTTAACTGACGATATTAGGAGCATAGATAACGATGATGACGCTTCAGATAAATCTATTGACCAGACGCCGCCGGGCTCTTCCGTATTAAAAGAGCAACGTGAATACTTATTCAATGGGAAAACCGTTAACGTTTCGAATGTCGTGAAACCAGTTAAACTATTTAAAGCTTACCGCCCCGCGCTTCCCAGTTTACTAAAAGCCAGCGAACATAAAGCCCAAGTGTATGATTCTTCTATAAAGACTTATAAATCTAACCTAACACATATTGAAAAGAGGAAACAGAGTTTAACAGCTAGGCTTCAAAAAATTGAAGCTAAAATCGATTTGATCGACTCCGATGAACCTATGGAGGAAGAGTATCTTATGGACAGTTCTGACGATGACACAGATAATTCCAGACCAACTGAGCCAATGCTAGTCGAAGCCTTGGACACAACAACACAATCAGATGATTCTTCCGACGATGAACCGTTAGCTAAGAAATCCAAGCGTCTAAAGGTAGGCGACGAAACGCAAGTTGTAAGAGAATCGAACATATTTGATGAAATACGTGATGTGGAAGGTACACAACCTGATATTGACATGGTTGTCGCAAAAGACGTAGACGTAGAACCAATAGTGCCACAGGAAACTCTGGCAGCAGGTACAGTTCCTGAAAACGTGGCAAATGATAGTGTATTTGAACCTAAGGTTAAGAAAAGTTTAGCCCCTAACGTCATAGTGCGGACTGAAGCTCCAGATGAGAGAGACTTGAATGATGAAATAGACGAAGATGATGAAGAATTAGAGGTGCCGCCTCAACTTACATTTTTATCCGATCACAGCGAAGGCGATGACGAGGATTGCATACTAGGATTTTAAATTTGACAAATCGGAAAAGTGTGTGTACACACTTATGCGATTTGTATTTGGTATGGCTACTGTTGCCATACTATGACTTTGCAAAAATCGGTAACGTTAGGTTTTACTCGATACGTAAAGCAGGCCATCGCGCTTGCTCCAACATGTCATTGTCAGTGTAAGTGCGATATAAATGATATAATGCATTACGTATAGAGTAAAACCTAACATTATAATTTACTTTCCAACTCATGGTATGGCTATTGGTCTTGGTTCCTTTTTGCTTTAAGTATTTGCCTACATGTTTGTAATTACGTAAATACTTACATCTAAATAATACTACGGTACAAGCATTTAAAAATATAATTTACCTAATTATTTTTCTGTAGGTTGTCAACGTGACTGACTCTATGATATTTTTAATCCAACAGTACCATTAAATACCTAGTTGTGAAGATATTTCTTTTGTCTGTGATATTATTGTTATTCTGGGATTAGGATCTCTCAATCTGTCTAGTTTAAGTGTTAATGTAAAGACAATCGAACCTAATGGGGGTAAGATCGTCTAAAGCCAGCCGTACACCTGTAAGTTCTTAATTACGTAAGTTGTAGGGACGACGCTATACTAAGGAATGAGATAGTGATATTCACCTCTCATTCCTTAGTATAACTATCCTTATTATATCCCTATAACTCACGTAAGAGCTGACAGGTGTATGGCTGGCCTTAGTCTTGGCTGTAAACATTCCTGTATGTATACTTACGACTTACGATCGATGTCGTGAACGTAGCTCTAGTATTTAAAAGTCCTTAGGTATATGCCGCTCTAAATGCGGTGTACGACACATTCACAATTTCACACACATGCGAGTAATAAAATATTTTAAGGAACTGTCTTTTATATGGTACGAGTATAGTCTTAATAGACGGTCTTAGCCACATTGTATTTGTTGCATTTTCTGCGTAAGTATTATAGTATGCAACTTGACTAAAGTCTAACCCTTTTATTCAAAAAAAACGTCTCCTAACTTAGCAAACCGTTAAGTATTTATTGTTTGTCTCTTTTCGTCTTATAAGACCGAAAGCGATAAACGATAGTGGCTTGCTAAGTTACGAGACGTCTATGAATAAGGGGGTAACTAATATATTTGTTTGCATTTACACCTATCATTTAATTGTATATGGTAATTTAAAAGTAGGTACTCAAAATTGTACGTGTATAAAAAGTATTATACGGAATTTTATCTATTTCGACGTACGCCGTGTCATCTCTTATCAACCGCAGATCAAGACATAAAGTTCCATAAATACTGTCTTGTTATTTTAATATTCAAGTTGGGGTAAGAAAAAAGGCTTCTTTAACCCTTCGTCTGTGTTTGCTAAGGACCAGTACAAGATAGTGAATTGATTTGAGTTGAATATCTATTGTACGGATCCTTATCAAATGGTGCTACCAGCTAAAAAATGACTGCTTTGTTTTGTATCTTAATTTCATATTACCCCAAACGCACCTACGTCTACCTAGTCGGTACTGTGTCGCTGCCCCAATATACAAGGTTCTATGTTGCGCTTTTGTCAACTTGAAATTTGAACATTGTCACACTTACGCTTAGTCCGGATTTACCCCGAAAATGTAACATAACATAGATAACCCCTGTAATATTGAGGTAGCGGTGTAGGTACTAATAAGTACATAGGAAACAAAAATAGCTCCTTTTAAATTTTAAAGTCTTTGCGCTCGAGACTTTAAATATGAGCATTTACATTTTACTACAAATATTTTTAAAAAATAAGTATGTATAGGTATTTTTAATAATTGTTCTTACTTGTTTTACATACGATCATTATCAGCTAACCAGTGGCCTATTTCACTATAATTACAAGTGTGACAATTGTAAAATATCACTGTTACTGACGTCACAGGCCTCCATAGGCTACGGCTACCGCTTACCATCGGACGATCCATGTGCTTGTTTGCCACCAACATAAAATTATTACTAATAACGTTATTATATCGTTAATAAACTATTTATTTTCCCGAAACCCGTGACAATTGTCGCAAGGTTTAGTACCTACAATTTTCATTAACCCGTCGAATCCCAGTGTCCTATCCCACAAAACTTTACAAGCGTACAATTCTACAAAATTGTATAAATTCCCATACAAAAAGTTGACAATTTTGTAGAATTGTACGCTTGTAAAGTTTTGTGGTATAGGGGCCAGGCATTTGGAGTGCTTATGTACTTCCGTCACCATACCTATGGTGACGCTGGGGCTCAAAGAGTTAAATCTTGACATAAGATTCGGCTTATGTCGGAATCATCGGTACCATCACCACACATCGTCCACACAGTTAGCTGTCCAATTGTCCGTCGGTAGAACATACCTATTGTAATAAGTAGACCCCGGATTCTTGTGGCAGTGACGTCACAATAGGGTGATTTGGGGAGTAAATGGAACGGTAGAACAAAATGATACATAAATTATAAGATAAGATAATATAAGAAATGACAAAATGTTGTGTAAATGAATGTGACGTGCAGTTGCGAATAAAGCAAACAGTTTATATCTAAGGTCAAACTTTATATGTATAGTATAGTATAATATTAATATGTATAATTGTATAGTATATATTCTTTATAGTTTGCATGCATTGATTGTGCATATAAAGTTAATTCTAATATTTATGCATGTTCCATTTTCTGAATGAAACAGTGGAACGAAATGATTATCCGACCGGTTAGTTTTTCGTCGTAAACTAGTAAAATTAATATAAAAAAAATCAATTCACTGTATTTTTTTTTTGGTGTTTTATTCATGTTTATTCATTAGGTATAATAAATGAAATAATGTTTTTCTCTGGTGAAATTAATATAAATTTTTATCTTATCTTATAATTTACGCATATTTTTTTTCTACCATTCCATTTACTCCCCAAATTACCCTATTGTGACGTCACTGCCACAACAATCCGGGGTCTAGTAATAAGGTCCACTTGTACTGTTCAAGTGTTGTTGTTTGTACCTGGTCAATCAGGTTTTCAGTCATGGGATAATCCAGGTTTTCTAGGCATAAGATGAAAATACTTACTTGAAATTACACCGCGGACATTACTTAATTCTAAACGTATTTGCCCCATTGACGTAATTACCCGGTTGAACTTGTGCATCTCAGTGGTTATTTTACGATTTATTAGGTTTTCTCAGTGTGTTACCGTTAATATTTTAATGATTGACAACATTAATGATATTTCAATTAAATTAAGTAGAAATTTTGTTTAATGAACATTAAATGTTTAAAAAAGGAAGAGAATAAAGATATTGTGATGTATCTATTGTTTCAATACTTATATATATTATATGGGTGCATCAACTTTTTTCCGTCTGTTATTGCCATGGTTACGGTCGCCTGAGTCACACTGGTTTTATGCAAAATTATGCTACTTAATTTATTCAAACATGCATATACTATAGGTAGTCTATGTTTGTAGATGGCCCATCAAGGAAAGGGTTTATTAACACCTGAAAAATGCATGTTTGCATAGTTCAAGTATCATAATTATGCATAAAACCAGCGTGACTCAGGCGACCGTAACCAGGGTAAAACAGAAAAAAATTGATTCACCCCCTTTGCGGTGTGAATGATCCTTCGCGGTGTGATCTACAATGCCATTTCATACTCTACAACTACGACGCGCACGCCACGCACACGCACACGAGCACAGGCTGCACACGTATCGGATGTGGGTCAGCCTTTACTCAGATGTGAGCGGTTTGGTAAAAACGTCCCATTTGTCGCTTAGACATTTAATTCGTATAAAAGTAGAGGTAATAATATAAATAATAATCATCATCAGCCTATGTTAGTCCACTGCTGGACGTAGCCCTCTCCTATTAACTATGTGTATAGATAGACGCATTAGGAGGTAAATGCCCATAATCGCCACGCTGGGCAAGCGGATTGACGATCGCAATAATGTGTCCGTCCACTATGACGACGCTGCTGCCCATCATCAGTCTTGTAGAATGGTCAGTGACACTTCAATCCCTTAGTCGACTCTTACGACACCCGCAGGAGGAGTTGGGGTGGTAGCAAATGTATTCTTATTGCCGTTACCACACGGCAAAATAATATAAATAATAAATAAATATCTTGGGATTGGACGTGTCATACTTCCTGGCTTACAGTATTCAAACTAACATCAATAAAATGTAGGTACATGAAATGTACGAAATTGTACGATAATTAAAAAAAATTGTACTACACGTACGGGACGAGAAAACGGTGTTAATCCGTCACCGCTAGGAAGCATACTTAATGGCGGGGGCTATTTATTTTATTATGTTGTGGCCGCATTTTCAATGGGCATAAGACCAACTAGGTTACAGAGGCTGACATAATAATATCCTTAAGGTAAGCGACAAAGTGGAACGTTTTTACGTTTTTCCTAAAGGTGCTTTCAGACCAAACGAGCATTCGCTATTCTATCCCCCACTCTACGAAATCAACTAATCACGTTTTGTGTAACGATCGAATTTCGTAGAGTAGGGGGTTAGAATAGCGAATGCTCGTTTGGTCTGAATGCACCTTATAGCGCTCACAAATAAGTGACATAATCGGAGCTAATCTTCCTTACCCATGGACAATTTTACTGAAAAAAAAATGAAAAAACCTCAAAACAATATAATAAGGGCCTAATTCACTATCCCTGAATAAAATATATCTGTCAGGTAAAATTATTTCCCTTTTTCCCCACTTTCCCCAGACATATAAAAAGAAAACAGGTAAAATTTCGCCGTTATACTTAGTATACTTACTCAACCATAGATCTACGGCCATTATTACACCTGTGAGTTGTTACGTAAGTATAAGGGACGCAGCAATACTAAGGAATGAGAGGTGAATATCCTTATCTTATTCCTTAGTACAGCTCCAACCCTACAACGTAAGAACTCAAGGTCGCGTTTTATAAAGTTACAATTTACAATTTCTCTGTTTGCCTCTCTACGCACGCACGTATTGGCTAGAAAGAGAGGCAAACAGCGAAATTGTAAATTGTAACTTTATAAAACGGGACCCTGGTGTAATAACGGTCTACAGCAAGGGTCAATTGCAAACAAATTGTACGTTACGTTAAGTGCTTTAAATAAAAATTAAATTTTTCGTCTTAATTTTTTTATACCTCCTATGGAATACGGGTCTTTTCTTCCCTGCTAGAAGGGATCAAAGTGGCACTTTTCTGTTCAAGGACTTTCTGTTGCCAGCCTAAAACTAAAAAATAACAATGAAATATGAAAATAGCACGTACATAGTTCATTACGAATCCATTACGCGTAAAAATATTAAATATGTAATGTCTATTATTTTTCTCAATGATGGTGTGAAAAGCGGTATGTGTCACAACTGTCACAAGGTATCGAAATATTTTTTGTCTTGGGCATTATCGCTAGAATTCCTCGTTTCGCTCAGAATCCACTTCGAATTTGATTGTGGAATCCATCGCTTCATTCGGGCTTCAATGAACGCCCTCGCCGAAAATATATCATTCGAAGTGTTACCTGTCCTTTTATTTTGTATGCCTGGGGAAAAAGGAAAATAATTGTATCTGACAGATGATATCTATCCGGGGACCCTGAAACAGGCCGTAAATATATTTACTAAAAATAAATAACAATTTATCTAATAGCAACATTGAATGCTTCAACAGCCGCTTTCTCTATTTCTTTATGTACTTGGTTAACCTCTGTTTGTGTGAGTGTCCTTTCCAGATGTCTATATACTATGCTGTAACATAGACTATGCTTCTTGGACTTGGGGTGGACGAATTTGTCCTTCAATTTTACCTGTAAGGAGAATATGTCACATTAGGTTTGTTAAGTATAGTTAATAATTTGTTTGTCTAGGTGCTGATCTGAGGTGAATGATTTTATTTCAAAAGAAATTCTACATAATTTTATGAAATAGTTCATACAGAACTATTTGGTCACTTTTGAGTACCTAGGTATAACGTATGCGGAGTGAAATTTGCACAAATTTTGAACAAGTAAAAACAAAATAAAAAAATTAAATTTAACTTGTGTCTCAATGCCAAATTAATTTGTATACAATTGTTAATTAAATTGGATAGTTTTGTCGGGTTTGGCATCTTTCTTTAGAAATTATGGCCAATTGAGTAGAAAAATGTCGCACAACTGCATGTATTTTCCACAAGACACATTTGCTAAGGCCAAAATCGACGATGATTCTGATTTTTTAGAAGAAGGCAAGATTTGAAACACTGTTTTATAAAAATCTCGCATTCTTTTCGTTTCCAATAAATGATATTAGAAACCCTAGTGTAATGTAACAATTTGGCTACAGCCACTTTTCAGAAAGAGCTCGAATAAAGGAAATTACGTTAACCCGAATCACAAAATCGAACAGGGAGCTCAGAAATACTTCTAAATATGACAACAAAATTGATGAAAAACATCCTCAAACCATGGGCATTACGAAACATAAACAAAGAGCAAGCCTATCAACACGGAAAATAAAAATAAACAACTTTGAAAATATGACTTCGCCATTTGATCAAAAAGTGTAAAAAACACTGCTTTTTCAGTAACGGATGTCACGGTGAACGACTTATAGCTAATTTCAATTAAATATTTTTAGCATAATAAGTAAGTATCAATAGACCAATTAACAAGAATATGAAATATAATGAGCAAAGGATTTTTATTTAAAAAGTTTTCCTACAGAAGATAAAATTAGAGGCAAGAAAAATGCTAACATTTGTTTTTTCGACATCAATGGATAAAGTATCATAAAACTAAAGTTATACACTTTGGATTCAAGTAGTTTTTATCTTGCATGAATACTTGTTAAAATCGATATTAAAAAACGTACATGTTCAAGAAAATAATAATGATATCATTTATTTAATATAATATTAAACTTTGTGCAGATTTCATTCCGCATACGTTAGATAGTTCCACGAGAGTTGAGGTCACGCACACATCAACATGTCATGTAAACACATGGGGAATTTGAAATTAGTATTCTTTTTTCGTACTGACAGCAAACCTAATTGCAACTGTAAGATTGACCAAAAAGTTTGTTCAAGGGATTTGTTTCAATATTTTGACGCAAGTCATTCATTCATTCACTACATTTTTTGCAATTAGTACCTACTTCATTTGGATGTGTGTGTAATCATTCACCTCAACTCTGGTGAAATTACATATACTTAAGGAATTTATTTCTTGGAGGTCTAGTCAAATGGTCACATGTTAAATGAAAGGTTGAATGTCTTAATGTTTGAATAGTGTTGTATTATATCTGTTTCTCTAGTATAAAACAACAAAAGACACAAATTCAATTTAATTAAGCTAAGTTCACAAAACTCAGCTTTGTCAAAAGAAACAAACAAAGTTGTATTTACCTGTTCAATGATATCACCTCCAATATCTCTGACTAAGTCATAAAAATCATTACTCGAAAATGTATCAATAGTGAGTCCTTCCGGCAGCCAGAATGATAAATCATTTGTACACTGCGGGTACATTGATACAGGCTTGTAGGTTATCGCCGCATTTAGCTCTTTGTTTTGGAACTGGGTCAAAAATCCTGAGTCAGTACTCCACATGAGCCTTATGTCAGGAATTTTATACAATGCCATAGCTAGGCGCTCTAACCCTAAGCCAAAAGCATATGCAATAGTGTGGTTTGGCCCAGCATTTGCTAATATTTCATTTCTGACAATACCACAGCCAAGGACTTCAAGCCAATTGTTATTGTAGTATATTTCTAATTCAAATGATGGATGGGTGAATGGGAAATAGGCGTCCACCCATCGGTATTTGATATTTTCGCCAAATAAAGTTTTTATCAGTCCAAGGAGATGGTCTTTTAATTGATGCTCCATGAGTTTTGTGGCTTCCAATGTGTGACAACTTTGTTTTGTTGGATCAGATATGGAGTTGGTGAAAGCATGGGGCTTTGTTGGGTCAAATGTTGGTTCAAATATATGTAGGTCCTCATTTTCTGGAAATAATTGTTCTCTCCTTTGAGATCTCACTGCATCCACCTGAAATGTATAAAATGATTTTTATTTTATTTTATTTTTTATTTTGTATGTCTACTGAATGAAATATCTACTTTTGAATCTACAAATGTTATAATCATAGTTTAAATTGAACTATTGATATTTTTTCAATAGCTAAACCTAAGGCAGATTGTACCCTGGAAATCAGATAAGTGGAGTGTACATGGATAAGTCTTCCGAAAACAAAGTTCAAGTGCGTAAAAAAGTGGGCCTAGATGATCATTACATCAATGATAGTTATCCACTTTTTTACAGATGGCAACCCTAACATTGTCTATGCTTCAAATCAAAAAATCAAATCAAAATCATTTATTTGCAGTAAAACATACTAATATGCATGCAAATATAGTTATACATTAAGTCTGGCATGACATTACTTACTGGTAGTGCCAATGCCAAACTAATAATAATACAAAAAGAAAAGTATGTCCAACAATAAGTATTCAATAATATTATTTCGCTAATAAACAGAAAAAAGTAATAAATAAATTATAAATGTGATAATGTCATTGCAGATAATCATAATAATAAAATAAGGAGAAAATACAATGGCAAAATGTCAATCAATACCTAGTCCAAAATTCTAGCATAGTATTCTTCAATAGAGTAATAGGGCTTACTAATAAAATATTCTTTCAATTTTTTATCAAATATTCTTAGGTCCTGGCATTCCTTTATGTGGCTATCTAATTTATTATAAACTCTTATTGCTGTATTCTTTAGACTTTTGTCAAAATTTCTGAAGTTACTCTTTGTTACTAAAATATCATTTCTAATTCTGAGCTCTCTCCTATCATTTTGTCTGGCTATTCTAAAGTGGTTCTTATTTTTAAAAACATAAAGACATACAGAATAAAGATAAAGAGAAACAACTGTCATTATCCTATGCTTAACAAATATACATCTATGTGTCACAGGCACCGAAGAGCATCCTGCAAGAATCCGTAGTGCTTTCTTCTGCTTTAAAAGTACATCATTTATATTTATGCCGTTTCCCCAGGTTTCTATACAATATCTCATTATACTTTCAAAATATGCATAGTAAGCCGTTTTCAGGGTATCACTGTCAGCAAAGGTAGACAAAGACTTCAAAGCAAAACAGGCACTAGCTAACCGATTAGTTACATTGTCAACTTGTTTATGCCATCTTAGAAATGGATCTAATTCGACTCCTAGGAATCTTACATGGTCACATTTAGTTATAGGAATTTTACAAACTGGGTCAGGACTACCAGATCCCCGACGAAAGTTCATGTAGAAACTTTTACTACAGTTAAGTTTAAGACAGTTAGCCGAGAACCAATCAGTAAGATCCAACCAACATTTTTGCATTTTCATGTTTAGTTCCTCTTCAGTATGAGCTTTAATAATGATACTGGTATCATCAGCGTAAAGATACGGCGTTCCACCAGTTATAAATTGTGGTAGGTCATTTATAAATACAATGAACAGAAGAGGGCCTAACACCGATCCCTGTGGAACGCCGCATTTCACGCTAATTTCTTCCGACTGGAATGAATCCTGGGACCCTCGGATCTCAACATATTGGGAACGGTTTGTGAGATAGGAATTTAACAGGTTCCATGCTATCCCGCGTACTCCATATGCCTCTAATTTGGTAAGGAGAATCCCATGATCCACACAATCAAACGCTTTTGTCAGGTCACAAAACACTCCCGCACAGTAGTACCCATCATTGAGTGCGCGCATTACTTCGATGACCAAATCAATAACCGCTGTCGAGGTGTTTTTGTTAGACCTAAAGCCATATTGGCGTTGACAAAACAGACGGTTTTTATTAAAATGTCCCTCTAGCCTAATAGATAAACATTTCTCAAAAATTTTGGAAACTACAGAAAGTATAGATATAGGCCGAAAATTGTTAGGATCTGACTTACATCCTTTTTTGTGCACTGCAATAACTTTAGCTCGTTTGAGTTGAGTTGGAAAAATACCTTGAGTTATACTCTCGTTAAATATATTGCATAGAGGAATGCATAGTAAATCAATATGTTTCTTAATCATTGTAGTACTTAAGTCGTCGTTGCCTCGAGCACTACTGTTATTGAGGTTTTTCGTTACATTTATCACTTCTGGTTCCGAGGCTCGATAAAAATAGAAGGGATTTTTTTTTTATTTATAAAGTTCTTTAGAGGCGTTAGGAAATCAGAACCATTAGCGATAGTATCTCCTGTACCACTCATACCAACGCTTACAAAAAAGTTATTAAATATGTTTGCTATTTTATACTGGTCCTCAGTCACAACATTATTTATTTTTAATTTTAGACGTTCGCTCTTCTTATTTTTGGAGTTTTTACCAGTATATTCATTAACCATTTGCCATATCGCTCGAGATTTGTTTTTGGCTTTTATAATAGTTCTCCGCATGTCGAGTCTTTTAGCTATTACCAAAGTTTTCTTAAGCGTTTTTTTATAGCGGTTAAAGTACAGTTTTAAGCTTTCATCCTTTAAGTTTCTAAGTTGCAAGTATAACCTCCGTTTGTTTTGACAAGATATCTTTATTCCCTTAGTGAGCCAAGAGTTATGTTTCTTTTTGAGTAATACTTTCTTTACTGGGAAATGTTTATCTACAAGATTAAGTAGAACTGTGTAGAATGTATGTAGTTTATTATTGCAGTCATTCTCGGCGAGCGTCTCTAGCCAGTTTATTTCTGTAAGTTCCTCTCGAAAACGGTTAGTAGATTTTTTGCTAAATACTCTTTTTCTAATAAAACTCAGAGGTTCTCCTCTTTCAATTGTTGTTTCTGGTATCGTTACTACTATTGCGTCATGATCAGAAAAGCTACATGGGATCACAGCTACTTCTCTGTAATTCTCTACATTTGTGATAAAATTGTCCAAACTAGTAGAGGTACTGTCTGTGACGCGTGTACATTCAAATGTTATAGGACTTACATTATGCTCCAAGAGAAGCTGCAATAGTGCTTTCGTTTTATAATTTTCACTATCAGCAAAGTTTATATTAAAGTCACCACCCATTAGGACCTTTTTATTTTTTAAGTTACTAAGATATAAATCTAATTTATCAAGAAAGGAGTTAAAATTAGAGCTAGGGCATCTATACAAGACTATAATATTTACCGCCCTAGAATTATCTAGAAGAAAATTTAGGGAGCTGATTTCAAATACCTTTTCGGCATAGTATTTTTCAGTATTTAACACTGTACACTTATCTAAGCAGTCATCACTTATAAAAATAATGGTACCGCCACCTCTAGTATTCTGTCGCGATGAGTGAGCTACAATAGAGTATCCAGGAAGGCATATATACTCGTATTCGCTTGAAAACGAAACGGATTTTGGGGGAATCCCGCAAATAATGCATAAATTTAGGCACTGTCTTCAGAATCTATTAGGGAAATTACCGCACCCTATTCACCTGTCTAAATTTCCTCAGTATAGCGAGTAGACATATTGTAAGCCATAACTAAGCAAGTTTGTTATAATATAACATTACAATATAAAAAAATAAACATTTATTATTGAAAAATGTTTACATTGGTGAATCAACTTTTTTTTGTCTAACTGAATACCAATGTTACTCAGGAGACCGTAACTATGGTAATAACATACAGAAATTGATTTTGTTTTCATATCTTACCTGATGGAATATGGGAAAATGAGTAGAATCAATTTCATCCCTTCTGAAAACAGGTCCTATCATGAGGAAGTTGTCTAGACCAGACCTCAGCAGCTCGCTCTGATGCGCTGTCATGTGTGCGCGGAGCAATGTGTTCCTGTTGATGTAGTAACAGTCCGACTTCACCCGGCTTGGGTGGTCCACAGGTATTAACAAATCATCATAGTTCTGCTTCGTTGTGACGATCGGCGGCAAGTTATCGTATACGCTGAAGATTGGGTTACCTCGATACGTGAACGAGGAATAGAAGTAATTCACAATTCTTTGCCGCACTATTGAGAGAGGGTTATCTTTCTGAAGATGCAAGTTTCTATCCAAATATGATAGTATTTTAGGTGTAATATTGGTATAATCGTCGGTTCTGAATTCTGTGTCGTTTATCCTTACTGTAGATTCTGTTTTCGGTGCTGTACTATATTTTAATCGGTGCAAAACCACAGAGAATATGCGGTTAGGTTGAAGGAATAATTTCGTCATATTTAAGTGGATACTGACACTTAATAGTATTTATTGTTATTACTAATATTTCTGCCTTCCACTTATATTAGAAACACCACTTAGA
>JALPQI010022861.1:0-17142 GCA_025490895.1 Thaumatotibia leucotreta
TGCTTTAGTACTAGCACAAGAAAAGCAAACTTTGATGGTATAAAAAACAGACTGTCTGATAATGGCCTGAAGTTTATTTTTTGAAGCTCAGAAAGATCAAATATTTTCTTAAGCGAACAAATTATTCTTTGCCTCTTTTAAAAACTAATTAAGTCGGCCAAAACATTTCAGGCAAGTTAAATAATAAGTTTTCGGATTCAGCGTTTAAAAACCTCCCTAGTCAAATAAATTAATTAAAGCCGGTACCTATGTGTTGTCCAATTGTCCCATGTGCCGAATACGTCAGCCTTCGATTACCATAATCGTTCAGTCAAAATCATTTCGAATGCTGTGAACGTTTCGTGTTTCCTTTTATAGTCATCATTTTCGGGCCACAGTTTTCAACTTGACTGACGAGTCTGATACAAATTCATATTTATTGTATTACAGTCAGAATAACTATAAGATAAAAATGTTTAAACGAGACGTAAAATGTATTCCTTACCTGCTGTTCAATTTAGTAAAAACCGTAAGCCACTTTCAACTATTTATCCTAATATAAATTATGATCCCACTTTGGAAAAGTACGAACTGCTTATAAAACAATTATTTTCTGCGTATGGGTCATTGTCAGGTTTAGGCTATCATCTTTTCCGTAGACATACCTAAAGTTAGGAATTCATGTACTAATTTTCGGATAAAACAATTAAGGGCACATATAGCTGCCGTGCTAAACTAAAAAGGACGCATCTCCCATAGAACTACTATGAGGAATACGTCTTTTTAAGTTAGCACGGCAGATAGGTTCCCCGGTCTTCAACTATATGTAATAAAATCTAAAATGTATTGTATTTATACAAGCTCTTGATATTTGACCACCGGAGAACTTGGTTTTGCTCCTGAGAATGACCTTAGTATTTATTACTTTATAAAATCCATGCGTCTACTCTGCTCTGAAAAATACCTCTATCAAGTAATTCCTATGAATTATCGTGGTGTTGTTACGATATGAATATGCCATTTTTCCCACAGATATTCCTGACATTCCCGAGGACATCAAAAAGCTGCGGGCGCTGCAGATCGCAGACTTCAGCAGCAACCCGATCCCGCGGCTGCCGGCCGGGTTCAGCCAGCTCCGAGCCCTTACCGTACTGGGGCTCAACGACATGTCGCTCACCAGTCTACCCACTGACTTTGGCAGGTAACACGCTTCTATACGCTATTTTTAATTACCTTCCCAAACTGGCACTTTGACACTAAGTCAACAGGACAAAGGATTTAACAGGTAAATGTTTACTGCGTCAAAGGGACAAAAACCGTTGGTATAAAGTTAAGAGGTACTTTTCTAGACTGGCAAAAATTTTCTTCTAGTAGGATCGAAAGAGCTCACGATTCTCAGTAGAAATCAAACAAAAAACCCCTGTGCTGATGCTTCCAAATATCTGAACAATTCAACATACACTCTAACGCCATGACAATAGAGGCCTGGTCAGATGTTTGTGAGCGCCCTGGCCGCTCCGATATATTTGATGGTGACTTATACTAGTTACAACGCGATATCAATGAGACAGACGTTATTAATATGTTCGTCTATCCACGATGACTTAAATGAGTAGGTAATCGTTAGATAATTTAAGTGGATAGCAATAATAGTAAACAAGAAGCCCACAGAGCGTATTAAAGATAAATAAAGACCACTCGATTTTTTGCGTCAATGCACCGAGACATATCATTCAATATAATGTCAGAAGTATCACTTACGATCATGGCATGGTTTCTTTAGTAAATTACATAATGTAAGAACGGTTAGAAAAAGAAAAAGCCCCTTAGTTCTTTAGGATCACTTAGAGACCAAGAGCAAATGATACCGGTGGATTTGTGAAAGTGATTGTCTGTTTGTAAAGTTCTTGCGACAGGATTTATGTGCGAATATCTGGCTCCAATGTAACATACTCGTACACCAGTACTGAGTATGTACAGTTACAGGCGAAAGCGAAAGTTTGAACTGGAAAGTTTTGGAGCGGTCAAGCGAGCTTGACTTGATAGGCCTCTGTACAAACACAATGTCCATTGTCGACTAATTTAAATCCCTTTTACCTGATGAGTTAATCTCGAATAGTCCACAAAAGATTTTGTTGTTGTTTTTTTAGATGTATTAGTAATTAGTATACTCATTGTTTCGCCTCTTATTTCATTAACGTTATGCTAGGGTAAAATGGTTCACCAAGATAAAGCATGTGGGCAGTATTTTTGAAGCTGAACTGTTTCTTAATCTGTCAACTTCTTTTGTGTGACAAATAAGGTGGTCTTTATTTTGTAATACTTGCTTATCCAACCGAACACTCGGTCATCAGCTTCATCGTAAACAATAGCGACAATTAGAACATCATTTTCTTAATGTCTTGCTTATTTCAACATTCTTATTTTGTAACTGTACTTGCTTTTTCTATGTTATTATTAACACATAGTAGTCTTATAAAACTATCCTTCGCTTTGTAATCCTCGTAATCAAACTACGCGGTTATCTTGTCATGTAAGGTGATCCTGTACGTTCATGTTTTCTGTCACCGTCAATGTCGATTGGTCACGCTTGAGGTGACAAAATAATGTTGCTCCATAATAACAATATCCGCAATTTATTGTCACCGCTGTGTACGCAAATATTATCGAAGAAAATTAAACTTACTTGTAATATTAGCTGTATACATACAGTGCATTTACATACTGTAGCAACGACAAATCAATCAGTTCTTAGGTTAAATGAAAGGTACTCGAGATTCAAATTTAACGAAAGTATCACCTAATACTCGTATACTTAAGTACACCTTTATTGCTAATGGACATCTCTCATCTATGTTTATTATCTGTCACAATCGTGTTAAATTAGTTGATTTTACATACAATCACCCATTTTTTTTTGTAATCGAACAGAAAGATTCAACAGCTAATTTATAAATACTTATCAATATCTTTTATGACTCCTGGAAATCCTATACATTTATTAGACGTGGCCTTGAGGCTTGAAAAAAAATCATTCATTCTTATTCAGGTGATAAAGCAACGTCTTGCAAATAGAACATCCGTTCTCAACTTTTCTACCCGTGGTGGTGAAAAGGTAAGGGTCCTTGAAAACTAGCACGAAACGGTATCAGTTGAGCCGCCAAGTGGCGACAAGTATGCGACCTAATGAGGTCTTTCTATGGAAAGATGCAACATGCATGCTATAAGGAATTCAGGAATAATTTGATACCAACGCTGAGATTTTTATTATGTAATTTTAATTTCAAAATATTTTAATAATTCAATGAAAGAACGAGATCGAAGCACAAGAATAATACCTAAGTTTATGTTTGTTAAAATAAAATCCCTCGACATAAGTAGTTACTTCAGGAGTAGGTACACTTTAAAAACTTGCTTTTGTAATATATTGATTTAAACTTTCACGATTATCACTCATATTTTAAAGACAAACGGGTCTTAATCGCGTAAACTTACGTTTAATTATATCCTGACGTTTCGGGCATGACGTTACACCCGTGGTCGCAGGCAGACTGGCGAGGGAATGTATCAACACCTTCGAGCTGCGCGGGTTTTTCGAACTACCCGCACTTGATCTTGATTATTCACTTCTAGGCTAGGGTTGTCACTAGGCCTACACACAACACTCACAACATCCAATGGCTTTAAAATGGATGTTTCACCACGCTTACATTTGTAAATCACGGGATTCCACGCGGATGAGATTCCTTGCCCCTCATTTTGATTAAAATTCCGATGTTTCTTAATTTCAATAGCTTCACGTACTTTTCGGCTATGATGTATACTCTCGGTTGTTAAAAACATATCACGGCTGTTAAAAAGCGTCAAACGAATAAGTCTGCTGTGGCCGAGCATTTGTTGGAGTCCGGACCTAACCACTGGATTGAGCTCCATAACCCGAAAGTCCTCTCAACCGAGAGTATACATCATAGCCGAAAAATACGTGAAGCTATTGAAATTAAGAAACATCGGAATTTTAATCAAAATGAGGGGCAAGGAATCTCATCCGCGTGGAATCCCGTGATTTACAAATGTAAGCGTGGTGAAACATCCATTTTAAAGCCATTGGATGTTGTGAGTGTTGTGTGTAGGCCTAGTGACAACCCTAGCCTAGAAGTGAATAATCAAGATCAAGTGCGGGTAGTTCGAAAAACCCGCGCAGCTCGAAGGTGTTGATACATTCCCTCGCCAGTCTGCCTGCGACCACGGGTGTAACGTCATGCCCGAAACGTCAGGATATAATTAAACGTAAGTTTACGCGATTAAGACCCGTTTGTCTTTAAAATATGTTGCTTTTGTAATATTATGACATCATGCCCTGAGAGCAGTTTAACACGAAGTAGCTTTATTTGTGTTGTTGTGCCTAAAATATATATTTTTTTACTTGAAACTTATACAATTTCGTTTGGATTTTTTAATTTCCGAATTTCTTTATTAAATTCTTGGCAAGACTAGGTAAGTGTAGGTGTATATGTTTATGTTTGCAATTTTTTTTTCTATGTCACCTGACTAAAGAAATGCTCTTATTAAAGTTATTTCTTCATGCACAAGTGCAAATTGTAAACTGCCTCCTTAATGAGATGTGTCCATTCATCCATTTTTTTTTAACACACAAGTTTATGGATTTTCTTTATTGCTATTATCGGACACATTTTCTAAGAGGGATTTATGGCGTGGTAGACTTACTCAAATCCTCATTATCATTTACGTCATCAAGTTTTCAAGCTCCCTAATAGCTAAAACCTCATGCCACGCCATCTATGTCTTATTACTAAAGTGACATTGCTAAAAGCGATTGCGTTAGAGCACCGTATCCAATGTGGCACTTAATGGTGATAGTGGTACAAATTGTAATTTATACAAGACTTACATTTTGAATAAGGTAATCTATTTGAGTCGCATCATAGTTATCGTATGGAGTTCTTTATGTAAACTTCCATAACCACTTGAACGTCCGATGATAGCATATTATCCAAACAAAAAAGGCAGTAGACTGTTCGTGGATACTATACTATCCCATGAAGTCGAAGGAGACACAGTTGATTATAGCGGCATGTAAGAAATATAGAGGCATTATTTCCTAATTCCCTTGTTGCAACAACGTAGCCTAATAAACTAGTTTGCGCTAAAAAATATAGATGGCAGTGTACGCTCGTTACTCAGTCGATAAAAAATTATAATTATAAGTGTTGTGTCAAACTGCCGTGCAATTGTGAGTGTTTGCTAAGGACTCCTAGTTATGTCGTAAGTATTTCACGTTAATTTACATATTTTTGGGGTTATTATACATAAAAATGATCAGGAACGTGTGCTCTATACGATAATGTGTATCGTCTTAAGTTTTTGACAGTGTGATACCTGTCAAGTGAGTTTAAAATATGAAGGTTATTTTTGAGCTGGGGTAGTAAACGTTTATAGCCGTATTATTAGTAATATAACACCATGTTTAGTGAAATATATAATAAATATTGACGAGTGGTTTATAAGGAAGAGATTAATATACTTAAACATAAGAAATATATCAAACTACGTCAGGATTCATCAAAATATTTACGGTGTTTTTGTATCTTGGTGTATTTGTTGGAAGGAGGAGGTAATCTAATTAATTTATTTTGATACTTTGTTGAAAATTATATGTGTTATTTGTGGTATCATTATAAAGGTGAAATAGTATATTTTTTTAATATGTAATAAAAATAAGGGGTCATCGCTCAAAATTTCCTGTAATTAGTCGTCAAAGAAAAATCTTTCTTATTTTTTTACCGATGTCTTAAGTTTAACCTTGATTATAGTCAAGAATCATTAGGTATTTTACAATGACTATCATTGTATTTTAATAATTGTACTTTCATTTATACTCCTGATTTTTTTTATTATTATACCTTAAGTAGTTTAGAAAATATAAACGTTTTTGTAAAATCTTGTGACTGCGAAGCGCGGGGCGTACGTCGCTAAAAAAACCCGGACAGTTGACCGGAAAACCGGAATATGGTCGCGCGGGGTGGACGTTCAAGTGGTTAATGCGGCAGACACGCACGTCGGTTTTACCATATAATATTAATTCATATTTTATAAAAAATCAAAGAATAATTTCGCTGTATAATCCCAGCTTTAAACCCAGTTTTATTATGAATCCAATAAACCTAGAGTTCGAATGCTAATAAAGTTCTTGTGTGGCTAATGCGGGCCCGTAAAACGTAAATAAATTTCGCCTGATTGGTGAAAATTAGAGTAAATTTCATATCATTGAAAACAATCATTAATAAGAAAATATTTTTCCTTACACTTACTAGTGTTCTAATGACCGAATTAGAATAATCAAGGGTAAATGTACAAACACATTGAAATGACGTCGCTTGATGAATCACGCTAGGTTGTCGTACTTGCGGTGTGAAGACTGACGGAGGCACAAACTACGACATCTGCTTAGGAATGCGGTTTCAAGGTTCCAAATACAATGAGTTAAAATAAATATTGTTAGTCGGTAAACACTAAACTTGGTGATCGTAATATGAAATGCCATTGAAGTTACCGGCGGTAATTAGATTTCAACGTAGTAAATAAATGCGTAGTGACTCCTATTTATACATAAAGTTATTGAAACTTATTGATTTTCCTTATCGAGAGTCGGTACAAAAACGAAAGAATCGTAACATTCATCTCATAGCTTGAAAGATGAAACCCATTTAAACGTCCTCGGCCTACTTGATTGTTTCCCACAAACCTAGAAATACGTTTAGCACTTCTTATCAGTATCGTGTTGTTTACGCGAACAGTTTAACGATATCGGTGGCTAACGTGAAACACGTTTCACATGTCGGCTAACTTTACCGTTTAAGTGCAGGTATCGCAAGCATTTATTTTAATACGTCGTATAACTGGTTCTGATTTAATTATACTTACTACTGTAATAGGATTTATGCTGCATACTCTACATTCTAACCTGGTATGCATATCGTCTTTTCTGCATTTTGCAAGACTTATATATAAAGTTCTCAGACATATCTATCACCATCAGCTAAGTACTACGAAAAGAAAAGTTTAAGTTCGAATACGTTTTAATTATCAGGGTGGCCAACAAATTTATTAAGTGCCATTGTCGTTGCCAGTGAGGTTTTGGCACGCTAAATAGACGCCCTTTTTATTTGAAACAAGTTCTAGTTTCAAAACTACTATGATCTTGATCTAGTAAAAGTACCTACTTAATAATAACACCATACTATTTTCCGTATAATTTAAAAATTCAAAATATTCTGAGTTCCGAAAGCTTAGCCAACGGCAATGCACTTATTTTTTGGCCACCTTTTATGTTCATACTTCACTACATAGCTCTCGCGTTTTATGTTAAAATGTTCCTATTCCTGGACAGTAAAACTTTAACTAAGTATATGGGTTAATACGGATTATATGTATCAACAGCTACCTACCTTTCTGAAAGGGCGACTACGGCACTTGTACTTCGCTAGTGTCGCGGGTTGCGACGGTAATAAGAAGATGATCCTTCTGCCGTTTACCGCCTTTGACATCAAAAAATCAACATTATACACGGTGCCTCGCGAGGAACCCACATAATTTAAATGCTGAATTCCTGAGCATATTTAGAGTATTTAATGTTATATAACATTTCCTGGATTCGGCTTGGTTCCAAAGATAATTAACCTTTTTTCGGAAAAAGTTTTTCGACGTAACTCGTCATAAAACTTCTTTTTGATTACAATGCTGCCACAATGTGTTCTAATATTGCCACACCTTTTGCCTGACAATCAAAAAATTAGAATAGACTTGACGAAAAAACCTGTCTCTAAAAAAAAACATTTAAAAAAATAGTTTTAACAAATTGTTGTTATGATAAAAAGTATTGGAAATGTTAAAAAGTATTCAAAAAGCCTAAAAATAATCGAAAAAAAAAATTTTTTTTTTGGGGAATTTGACATTTGGTCTCATAATATTTTTTGTTTATTTTGATGTCTAGAATGCATAGTTAAAATTATGTGGTTTCCTCGCGAGGCACCGTGTATAGTACATTGTGTATTTAGGGCGGTAAGTAAGAATTTGCGAACGAGTGTGAAAGTACACGAGTCAATGTCACACGAGTTCATAATTCTTGTACCGCCCGTGGTACTTTTCATCACACCTGTGATGCAAAAAAGTAAATAAAACAATATATTTTCACAAAACTACTCTAAAATGGTCTAAATCAGGGATGACTTAATTTCATCATTTTTATAAAATAAATATCGGCGCGGCGTGCGCCGGACCGCGCTAGTGCGCCGTAATGTTGTATGAAAATCCTTAACGGCCTACTAGGACGTAATGACGCACCTACGGCGCGCATCACCGCAGCGTATTGGCGCACTTACCGAACAGGTGTGATGAAAATTATGTTATGTACCTACTTGCAATTTTTAACATGGAATTGAAAATGCAATTACGGTAAAATAAACACTAATGCGATTCTTGAAATGCAATTCGTAATTAACTTCTTGCGTAAAATGTCAAACCGTAATGGGTCAACGATTTTATATATTTGCATATGCCTATCACTGTCATAGATATGTCACGGGTTGTTATTCTGAAGAAAATATAGTAACCTGCTCATTCATTAATTTTGAGATATGTTTTGCCTACAATGCCAACCCATACATGAATAATCATTATGAATGTTGTTTTTACCTCAACAATAGAATTTTGTTATTCAGAATTTCCTACAACTTAGCATTATGTTGTGGCTAACTGAGTAAGTCCTGTTTTACTTAGAATCAAAGTTGACAGAATTCCGGTACGGTGCAGTGGGAATCTAAACTACACCTAATGTCATAGCAATTCCATTGTGTTTCCACCTCGCTGACTTGTCATCTAACTATTATGTCATATCATTATGGTAATATGCCAGTAGGCATTGAATTTGTTTAACATTGAAAATGAATATACGAGATTCGATAACGAGGCTGCAAGGTTTTAATGTGTCTACATATCGTTATACCGTAACGTATATGGTACGTCTGTAGTCTGTACTAACTCTTTTTATTTTTCATTTTCAGTTTGATCTCCCTTCAGTCGCTGGAATTAAGAGAAAATCTACTTAAATCGTTGCCGGAGTCCTTAAAAAATCTAACCAAACTCGAGAGGTTAGATTTGGGAGACAATGAAATCGAAGAATTGGTATGAAACACTTTTTACTATCATCCTTATCTGTGTGAGTCATGGCGATATGTTATGATGATAAGTTAACATATTTCTCCTGTGATTTTACAGCCTGGCTTTATTGGAGAACTGCCTGCGCTAGAAGAATTGTGGTTGGACCATAATAAATTGCAGTATTTGCCGCCAGAAATAGGCAACTTGAAGGCTCTTATTTGCCTAGATGTCAGCGAAAACAAACTAGAGAAACTTCCAGAAGCAATCGGCGGGCTTTGCTCCCTAACGGACTTGCATCTCTCGCAAAATATGCTAGAAACGATACCGGACGGTACCGGAGAGTTATCCAAGTTAGCTATACTAAAATTGGACCAAAATAGATTACATACGTTAAATGAAAATGTAGGAAGGTTAGTTGATACAATGTTTGCTTATATGTTATTCAATTTTGTTAGTTTATCTTACACTATTTATAACTGATACGTTCTTCTCTATCTTGTGTTCCAGGTGTACAAATCTACAAGAACTTATTTTAACCGAAAACTTCTTAACGGAGCTGCCTAAATCTATGGGGAATCTCAAAGAATTAACTGTACTGAATGTAGATAGAAATTCCTTAGGAGAGATACCACTAGAGATTGGCAACATGTCATTGTTGGGTGTGCTGAGCTTAAGAGATAACAAATTAACGAGGTTACCTAATGAATTAGGTAATTGTAAATCGTTACATGTGTTGGATGTTAGTGGGAATAGGTAAGGAAGCAATTTTCATCTATATATAAATAGCAATTTTTCATATATTTATAAATTAACTTTTTATGTCCGCTCGATCCCAAAATCGATTGACATCGGCGGAGCCATCGATTGGTGTTCATTGATTTTATGTAACCCTGATTCTACAAAATTGTAGCTCGCAGCAACAATAACACGATACACGTTTCGATTTGCAGGCTGCAGTACTTACCGTATGACTTAGTGAATTTAGAGTTGAAGGCTGTGTGGCTGTCAGAGAACCAGGCGCAGCCCCTGCTCACCTTCCAGACTGACAATGACGAGGCCACGGGGGAGAAGGTCCTCACGTGCTTCTTACTGCCGCAGCTTAGTTACACACAACAACCCGGTAAGACTTTAACCGTAGTCGTCTGCAACTGAACATCTTTTTTTTGTCAGCAATATTTACAAGATTTAGGGTTATCAATATCAATCACTAGTCTGATTATTCAAATAAATATTATTAATATGATCATTTATTATGGATTTTATACATGTGACTTGTTGAACGTAATACATAATCGGCGTAATTAATTGTATTAGTTTAAAATATCATATACACTAACGTTCCTAGTGTGAAGTATTCTGACCGTGTCATTTACGATTTCGATTCTATTTGGGGATCGAGGCAGTTTCATTTAACCGCTCTTCTTAATATTAGAAATGTAAGATACGTACGGGGCCTATCCCGCTGGTTCGAAAATGGGCATATATAAATACAGAAGTTTTTTTTTATTCCCATGATACATTAGTGTCGTGTTTTGTAATGAAAATGCTGATTTTGTATTACTTTTAAAACGTCACTTAGTAGTTTACGACGATAAAGTCGGTAATTTACTTTTCCGGGCAAGTTTATTACATCGATACCATTTATTTTAATTGCTTTCGGTGTCATGTGTCGCATTTGATTAGGTTTTTACTTCACATTTTATTTAAGCACCTGGCTTTCATCACGTTTATCTACATTTGCACGCCATTTTAGCGGTTTTATTATTGAAGTGAAATTAAAACTGTGGACATGATATTCATTTTTGTGAAAAATTATGATTACGAATCTTACTTATTAGTGTGTATAGACACGATACCTAAATGTATAGGTATCAATTGATTACGTGTTGATTGCGCACCTAATAAACCGCAATTTTAATGTTACTTCAAATATTAAACATAGTATATTTAGTAACCCGCCAAAATAATTCAAGTAACATACAAGTAAATACTCTTAATTGGTAAAATCGCTTATCAAAAGGTATGCCTTTCCAACTTCGAAATGCCGTATTGATAAGTATATCAGTTAAACTTTCAAAGCTTTTCCATTAAATGAAGTTAAGTGATTTCAAGTTGAGGTCACAAAAGTCACAGACCTTGTGACTCTTTCATTTGAATGAAGTCAGAGAGAGACGAAAATAATATGATGATCTCAGAACAAAATGCTTACAAAGAAAAGTGAAATATTTTGGCGGTACTGTAACTACAATGTTTTTTTTCGTAACTTGTTACGTTGTAACGGGTTAATTTCAGTTTATTTTTAAATAACTAGCATAAGGTCATAAATTAAAAAGTTATCTAATGTGTGCACCTGCAACAAGTAACGATGAAAACAACATGGTAGTTGCCCTAATTCATGATCTTCAAGAAACCGTGCATTCTATTCTAATCTTAATGTTGTTTTGCTGAATGGTTATTTTTGCATAATGTGACGGTGAGCATATGTTTAAATGTTGTTTTTGCATATGCTTTTTGTGCTTTTGTTTAATTCTGCTTGTGCCATTGACAATCTGCAAATGTTACGACTTGTTTATTAGTACCTAAATATTAAATTATAAATGTATGTGATGGAACATCTGTGAAGTCAGTGCATTTAAAGATGGCGTTTGTATTAAAAAAGCTGTAGTAAAATCAGAGCTGTTAGTTGCAATTAGAACTCGTGAATGAACACATAAAACTACTATAGTTAGTTAACATGTCATGTAACATGTATCTTAACATCATCACAATAATTTATTGAAAGGTACATTCTACTTTTTAAATACTTACATTTGTACAGTATACATAGGTATATCTTCACCACACTCGACTATACTGTGTTGATTTTTATGGAAAGTTTATTTATCGGTTTTTTTTATGGAAGTTTAAAGTTACCGGTTTGCAGATTGCCTTTGGACCATATTGTGTTTTCGTTTTTGCTGTGTAAATACTAAATGTCCTTTTGACACTTGTCACACCATAAATAGAGCTGGATCACACATCAGAGGTCGGCAGTGGACACTGGTTCAGGAATCACAGATTTAATTCACAGTCGCAGGAACTAGACGCGGACAGAGGTGAGGTTCATCAAAAATATCTCAACGTTAGGGTGTCCCCTATTTTACGAATTTTAGAAATGAATAACGCATACCCCCTAAATCGGCTGTTTTAACCCCAAAACACTCTGAAAAAAAAAATCAGCTCATTCCTGTAGCAGGAACCCGTGCCGACTTTCATCTGAAATTCCCATACAAATTACTATGAAAAACATTAGTCAGACAGTAAGTTGATAATAATGTATTGTTTTTCTGTTCTCATCAAGTTAATTTTATGATAAAATGTTTATAAGACAGTAGTATATTGAAATGCCATAGAAAAAAAATAAAAAAAACGAAAAAAAATTTTGGTCATTTTCATACATTGTATAGGAAAATGGCATGAAAGTCGGCACGGGTTTCAGTTACAGAAATGAACTGTTTTTTTTTTTCAGTGTGTTTTGAGGTAAAAGAAACCGATTTAGGGGGTATGCGTTATTCATTTCTAAAATTCGTAAAATAGGGGACACCCTACTCAACGTATACTTATCGTAAACTAATTATATATACTAATTGTACAAAATATACATAGATTTAGCTTCACCGCAAGGATATACGTTAGGGGTATACTTACTGTAAAACAAAGCTTTTGTTAATATCTGCTCCCTAATTAGATGCACTGTAGTCAAATATGAGTAAACCAAGCACTGGCACAGCACCTCCTTCTATTATACCACGTCAAATAAACACAGGTAACATCATAAAAGTTGGTCGATATGGATCGAATAATAACTATATTAATAAATCTAAAGAGTTTCGTTTAAATATTTCTCATTGTCATTCTTTCCATTCACGCCACCTTTTGATGATTGTTTTCAAACATCTTAGACGTTTCTTTCTGCTTTGAATGTTGATATTATTTGGTATACAAGGTAAGTTCCGCGTTCATCACTTCAAAGCGCTTTAGTTTTGTTATTGTACCTGTTGTGACCTTTTGCGCTTGTGTCAAATCATTTTCTATAAAGCAAATATAGATTTTTTGTATCATTCGTTCATACATTCATGCTATGTTATCATCGTTTGCATTTCATCTAATTCTAGATACATTCAATAGGTATGTACGTTGATGTGAAGGAGCCCATTTCATATCATTTATTAAGTTCTTTCACGGTTCCACACTATGTATTTCGGTTTATCCGGGAAAATAATTTTAAGATTAATAGTTTTCCTCCACAGAAACGTATAGGTAAATAGTTCCACGAGAGTCGAGATCCCCCTCACAACAACATGTCATGTAAAAACAAGAGGAACTTGAAAATAGTGTCCTTTTTTCGTACTGTTCGTAGTTTGTTCGGCATACAAAATTAGTTCGGCACTAGTTACGTTTTGTCATACATTCTTTCAGTATATTTTTTGCAATTTGTACTTTATTTAGTTGTGTTGTGTGTGTGTAATCATTCACCTCAAACATGTTAAAATTACGTATTACCTATTCTTTAAAAAAATGCCTAACATACGAACTTAATAATAAGTAACAGGCGAACATTGCGAATCTATTATTCAATCATGCGTAGTGAATCAATTCATTTACACTCATTTTAAAATATCGAATTATGTCCTGGAAAATATGAAAATTCCATTTGTTGAGATTATTTGTTTCTCCAGACACAAGTATGCGTGAGCGGGACTCCGACAGCGAAGACTGGGAAGAAAAGGAAGCTTCCCGCACGCATTCCGTTAAATTTACCGACGACGTCTCCGAAGCGAAAGAGGTGAGCATTTGCTGTTGTTACTTGGTGACGGTGCCTGCCAGGGGATGGACGCGCAAATCTCTCCAAAGCACACACGCTTACAAATCGCTCCGCTATGATCTACCTCTATGCTTCCACAATGTAGGCGCAACGATCAGAAATAAATGCGTAGGTTTCCGATCCTGGTTCAGAATTAACATCTCACAGAGATGTACACGGCACAGAGCTTATATAGCAATAACCTCATTAATTGTAGCTTTAGAATAGGCCGTAAATGTAATTTAGGTTGTGTATATACAGAAGCAACTTTGTGCATGAGTTTGAAGGGTTATATAATATTTTATGTTAAATGTTTCGTTACATTAGGTAGCATAATAGGCATTAGAATTGTCACTTAAAGGTTGTGGTAAGATGTTTATATTTTGTTATATGTTTTCCTAACAAGTTTTATATTAAGTATGTTTTAGTATTCATTATGTGCAATAAATTATTATTGTTCGGTGTATATTTTATTTTATTTACCAATTTGCCTATCACGACATCGATTAAATCGTAACTATTTATTAATTTTGGGTAGGTACAATTTTTAAACATAGTCATTTTAATATTTTCTTATATCCATATAGTATATGTAACGAGGTTTTATAAACGGGTTCAGATATTATTTGACATAGTTTTTTTTGAATTTAAGGTTTTAATTTAATTTTACTCCTGAGAGTAGAATAAGTTTAAACCCTCCTTAGAACATTATCAAACTTCGATGGTAATCGTCAGGAGGTACATATTACGTTCATGCGAAATTATTAAACAGACATAACTCTAAAAATTTAGTGAAAAATCCAGTTCTCGTGCTGAACACCTCAAAACATAAACTACTAAGAAAAAATATAAAATAAGCACTTTAATTATTATTACTACGTTCTCTATCATGATGATGAGCAGAACTCTCCTGCTTAATATTAAATAATATTAATTTAACTCAACGTTTCACACATTTCATCTAAAAATAGGCCTATTTACTCCTACATGTATGGATGATTATTTTTATATTGTAATAAATACTTAATCGGTGTACATCAGACTTCAGCAGTAAATGATTATTGAAAGTTCATTAAACAGGGTCAGCAAAAAAGAAAACACATTTCTTTTGTACCCAAAATCTGCTTTCATAACACGGAAAAGTAGTTTTCGTTCGAACCAAGTAGATAAAACAATTATAGAATCTTCTATATCATCATCATCACATTAGCCCCCCAAAGATTGCCACAATATTACCATATTATTACCTCAGCGTCTGTAGCCGGGTTGGTGGTGACCCTGCCTACGAATCTGGAGGTTCCGGGTTCGAAGCCCGGCGAGGGCATTATATGTGTATTTATTTATCACATTTATTTATTTATCTTGGTCGTGGCGGTCTATATATTTATGTAATTAATTATATGTATACATGTATCTATTACATATATCGTCGCTTGGTAACCACATTGTCTTGCCTTTATTGAGCATTCCGTGGGCCTACGTTGATTTGGGTAATATGTCCCAAGTAAAGCCTAACAACTTACTATTTGACCCTCGCCATGTTGCGGATTTTCAATGACACTAATTTATTTTACTGGCAATGATTACTGTTTGACATCAGGCGTTGAATGTCATCGAATGTCACCGATGCAAACAAAAAGAAAATATATCGCGACTTAAGCGATTTTATCATAAAAATGCCGAAAAAGATACCAATAGAAGCAAGAAAAATCGTCTTAAATACAATAAAATATTAAAACCAAAGAAAGGACGAAGGATTGAATAGTATTCCATTGGAAAATGTTTTGCAATTGGTTACTGACAGGACCGGTACTGACACTTTATAGTGCGGTTGTATTTGAATTGGTTAATTGTTATAATCAAACTTAATAGATTTTATTTTCTCATTTAGGGTGTATGTAGATCGACGATTAAAAATATTTCTAAAAATAAAGAAGCGACTTTGCCAACTGTACAAAATAAAGCCCCACGCAAAAAGAAAATTGATATAGATGACTTCGATAAAATATAAATGTGGATTATATGTGACTATATAAAAAAAATGAAGACGATTATAGGAATAAAGGTCCTGTAATCGAATCCCAGACCGAACGATTTATAATCGAGGTTGGTGGTCCTGAAAGCGACACAAAATCTGACGAAGATCAAACTTCATCAGAATCAGAATATCAAGAATACATAAATATTAAGTATTTGGAATCACATTTTGACGAATAGGTAATATTACGAAGCTTTGATTCTCTGTCATCATTTTTTTTGGTATTAAAAATATCAACATGAAGCCAATACGCACCATGCTGACTATACATGACGTATGCACATTATTGCCATAGGTAAACTGTTTGTAGCGACACTGTGTCAGGGTCAAATAGAAAGTTGTTAGGCTTTAATTTATTATTATTTTTTTTAATTATATATTTTTATTATATTTATTAATTATTTTTATTTACCTAAGTAAAATAGATGTTCATACTAAGAGTATCAGAAATAAAGATAGGTAAACTTATTGGATAACGTTTAAGGATTAAATGAATGTATTTATTTCGTTACTTTTTAATGTTTTATTGCTTATTGTACATGATAAGATCATCATTGATGTTTGAATTTAATACTTAACCTATGTAAGCTTAGTTAGCCTCCTCTGAAGCGGTGTTCGTAGACAAAAGGATGTTTGGTTTTAAGGTCCCATCGATACAGGAAGACAGCGAAGAAGGGACAGTTTCCGAGTCTTTCGCATCCCAGGCCATGCTCGGCCTGCGGCGGCCTATAAACGTAGTGCGCAAGCTTGTCACCACCCAGCGCCGGACCTCGCTGCAGAAACTGTCCTCCTCTATTACTAACCTGGCGGAGGTACACGGCAAAGCGCCTGCCGAGTGCATTCACAAATATCTGGGCGTTTTCATTTCATTGTCTAAGTCGGTCGGCACAAAATTCGACACCAATCGCATACGCCGTGATCTTGCTAGCTCGCTTCTGAAAATTAGATGCGATTTAAACAATACATATAAATTAAAATGAAAATGCCCACTCGCAGCTCCCTTTTTATGTCTTGCCACCCCACACTTTAAATTAAAACATAGACTCAATTTTGAATATTCGCATGAAACGATCTACCTCAACCCTTTTAAGAATAATCCAGAATA
>JALPQI010022862.1:0-17838 GCA_025490895.1 Thaumatotibia leucotreta
CCCGATAAGAACAGAAACCAAAAGGTAAAAGCCGAATCGTTACTTTTATCTTTTTTTTGTACTTGTATATGTGGCAATATTTTTTTCTTTCTTTCCTTTAAACTGATTTTAATCGCACTGTACTGCGATGCATGATGTACTCGTATATTGTCTACGACGTAGCGCTACGAGCGTAGCTTAGTTAAAAATATTTGTTAGGTTCCTGGAATAATTGGGCTAGGATTAGATGTTTGCGAAATTATAGGCAATCAAAGCCAAGATTAGGGTCAATTGCAAAAAAAAACATTTACGGCACACGAGATGTTCATGCTCTTGTACAGTCGACGTCGAAGATATCATTACGGTTTAGGTGCCAAAAATATATTTAACACGATTTTATTGCCTTGACATTAAGGTAGTGTAAATATAAATTTTTGTCACTTAAACCGGAATGATATATTTGACGTCGATTGTACATGATCGGAAAGCATCAATGATTCTAGGTTATCCGGGCCCCGTCCGTATTTAGAGGAAAATAGCAGGAGTCTCCTGCTACGAACCCCGTCGTACATCAATGGCGTAGACTCTCGCGCTAAGCAAGAGACATGTAATCGCTGTTGCTACTTGAACCATCTTTCCTTACCGCGGTGAGAGCTTTCCTCTTCTAACTTAAATCATCATTGTTTATAACCAGAGATCGGAAAAATGAGCATCATTGTCAATAATATGGACATGACTCCAATGATCGTTTTTTTTTTAATTAATGACCCTTAACTACATTTATGTAAAAAATTTTTGCAATGGACCCATTTTCAATTGTACAGACAGATTGAATGCTACAGATAACCAATACTATAAAGTTAATTGAATAATTGAAATAGGTGCCAAATGTGCCAAAATTAGGAAATAGAGGGAAACATTTCAGTCACCTCTTTCAACCGTCAAAATGCATTAAATGCTTTAAAATAGTCCAGTTCCCGGCAGTTTACGGCAGGGAATGTGCAATGACGGAGCTCTGGACTGATCTGTACCTACATTTTGATAATAATAAAAATATATTGATTTAAAATTTGAAAATTTATTTAAAATATTGTAGTTCACTCATTTTTGTCGTTAGTGGCAGGACCTCGTGCAGGGTCAGCCCGGATAGCTACCACCACCTTACCCGTTAACCTGCCGCTAAATAGCAGTGTTTGCACTGCTGTGTTTTGGTTTGGGGGTAAGATAGCCGGTGTAGTAACTGGCATAGATAGAGGCAATCCGTCTAAGTCCTCAGGGTTGGCAGCGCATACGCGATTTTTTGGTCACTATGTCCATGGGCCTCAGTTCCTGCTTTCCATAGGTCGGCTGAGAGCTCAGTTGTCTACCTTCGACACGTAAAAAAAACATATTAGGATAAAATCAGCTCGTGATGCTGAGTAGAATTCACATGAAAAATACCTATGTAAAAAAAATGCGGTGATAAAACTTTGTGTAAAATGGCCCTGGTAAGAGATTACTAGTTTTTTTGTCAACTGACGATATAATTAAATCGAGAACAAGCAAAAGTTAGGGACTGTATAATGTAGAAATGATAGCGAACCGCGAAAAATGTACAAAAGCAACACCTGCGCTATCTTTCCATGATTAGTGTGCTAACGCTGGTTTTATGGACATTATGTTAAAAAAAAAGGTTAGGGTATCCTCCCATTTACAGGCGGCCTATCGGCATTAGTGAATTGAAGAAAAGCTGTACGCACGATAAATGTCAATGTCGCATTGACAATGAGACACAAGTTACACTTATTCGTGTTCCTAATTAATGAAACTTAATATCTGAAACTATTGCAATGTACCTTACCTAGTATGTAAAAATATTTACGATAGCTTATAAAATTATCAACAAACTTTTAATTCAAGTGTGTTGCACATTACGAGCCGAATTACAACATTATTTAGTTTACAATACAAAGTAAATAGAAGAAAATTAAGAAATTATCCAAAAAATATGTAAAGATAAGGTGCATTTCAAACCAAACGAGCATTCGCTATTCTAGCCCCCACTCTACGAAATTCGTCCGTTACACAAACGTGATTCGTCGAAATTCGTTGCTTTCGTAGAGTGGGGATAGAATAGCAAATGCTCGTTTGGTCTGAATGCACCTTTAGAACGTATTAATATAATAATTAGAAAACTAAACGACTGTATGTTAATCCCGACAAAAATAATTAGCAATAACCTAAACAAAACCAAAATAAAGGAAATTAAAAATATACAAGCAAAACACCTGGGTGAACCGGGGACAAATGGTTCACTAATTTAATATACAGAGAAATATTTTAATAAGTTTACGGGGACCTGCTTTAAACAAATATTACGTTCGTTGTAAGCGTTGAATTTTAATATAATTACTTGTGCCTCGTTTTTAATTTTATAAAAGCAAGCCTTGGTCCCGGTGATTCGATTTTTTTAACGTGCTTAAAATGTAATTTTGTTTAAATATGTACCTTATCTTTTTCTGCTTTGTAAATGTTATTGTGTGCTTTTTGTACTTATCTAACTTTTATCTGGATTCGGCGACCCTAATTAATTTATATTTTTATTCCTAACTTGAGGTACAGTCAAGTGAAAAAATATGTATTTATCAAAACATGTTTCGGAGAGCCTAGGTCTCCGTTACCAAGCACTAAGCCCACGTTCACGGCTCGCGACTCGCTAGCGCAGCGCGTATAATAATCGTGAAAGTTTCAATCATGTATTGTGTGTGAGGAAACACCAATTATTAAAATCATCATCAATCTAGTTTCTTCTAGAGATAGCAAAGATAGCTTCACGGCATGGCTTGCCACTTTCATTTCGAAAGTAGCGGATTTAAACCTCGGGTCATATTCATCAAGCTACGAAAATACAAATATCTGACCCCCCTAAATACAAAGTATACCAACAGGGCAACTCTATCAGATCATACATAGTACAGGGCTGTCCTCGACTGTATGAATATTATTGTATTTTCTAAAATTTTGCCTGGGAAGATATCATAAGCAAAGCGAATCTACTGTAAAACACAACACTATGTGAAACAAAATTTGTCTTTTCATAAAGTAACTACACCAATTTTTAGCTATAGGTATAGATCGGCTAAAATAGTGGTATAAATGCAAGGATGATAATAATGAGCGCAAAACCAAACAGAAATTACAAATTCCATCAATGAATCCTTCAAAACCCGAATTAGAAAACCCTTTCAGCAACCATTTAGCAATTAACTTTAAAAGTGACATTTCATCAAGCATTAAGCCATTATATCGGGCCGTTACATTAGCAATTTTTCCCAATACCAACCTAATTACTTTCCCGAATTCCCATTTCTCACTCAATCAAGTTCAGTCTTTACTTCCATATGCCTTTTAGCAGCTTCAGTTGCTTCAGAAATTCTTGCGGCTAATAGTACAACATTTGTGAAGCGATAGAAGTGCTGAGTTTGGTGGGAGGAATCAAAAATTTAAATTGCGAACATTCTTCATTCGTTTGACGGTTTATTGGTGCTCTAATGCTTCGGCTGGAATTGCGGTTATTTGATAGAGGGTAGGTATAGATTTGTTGCGACTGATAGGGAGGCTTGCTGGGATGACTGTCAATTTTCAAGAGCTTATGACTTCTTAAATCAGCTAAATAGACTTTTACTTCAAGTAGTTCAATATCATATTTAATATTTCATTTATTTATTTATTTGTATAGGTAGAATTATTATTTACCACACACATAGGTGGTATTTGCAAAGTAAGAGGCACTGGTACCATAATGGAGCATCATAAAATAAAATATTTTCTAAATGTTTAAGGCCACAATAATTGACACAATTATAGGTTTGATGAAAAATAATGTGTTTATCTAAAGCATGCATAGGTACTCAAAACCTCGTAACGTATAGTCCGTGGGCTAGTCGGCCTGAAATTAGAAAACGGTATAATTTGGGGGTACCAAGTGTCCTTTTTACAGTAGTTAGACATATTCATAAGGATGTTAAAAAAGTATGATAGACATCTCAAAGTGGTAGCTAATAGGCATACGGGCTATTTCAAGATTTCCGTTGTATGACAGGTATGGTTAAAATTAGGAGGTACAAATTTTCCTTTTCACGGCTGTTAGGTAAGCTTATAAAAACGTCAAAAATGCAAAATTGCCATTTATAAGTGCTACCGTTACTAGTGCTAAGTGTTATAGTGCAGTTTTACAAAATCAAGTATATCTCGAGAACTATTAAATATATCTAATTACTCTCTTGAACAAAATTAAAGGCATATCTGTAAGCTTCATATTTTGCATATACACCATATTGCTAAAACCAACCAATAATTCTGGCACCCTAGTGAAAAGGGGTATAAGTCGAATTTTGGCCAAATTGAGTTAAGTATACCAAAAAAATTAAAAAAAAAATGGCATCTGTTGGTGTAAAAGGATCTAAGATATCACGTAAATTGACAGAGTTACGGTCGTGTAATATGGTATAACTAACACAAATGACCATGCAGTGTAGGTATAAGTTGAAATAAATTCTTACTAACAAAAAAAAGTATATCGTTGTAAAGTTACAAAAGGTATTAGTGTAGCTACGTTTTACGCGTTTGGATTTTTGTTGTGTGTAACGCTATAACTACTCATATTCTCTTGATGGTCACTCGGATAATGAGGATCCATGTGTATTTATATCACTTTACACGAACAGTAAAAACATTTTTTGAGATACAATTTGACATAAATCCATATTCACGAATAAAATTATGTTGTTACGGGTACAAGTCGACTTTAATCACTTAGAATTACAGTTTTTTACATGTAATACAATCCATTTGCGGTAATTATATCCGTTTGCACTAAATAAAAAAGTATTACTTAACATTTAATACCAGTAAATTGACGGATTTGTACTAAGTTGTACCCTTTTTCACTAAGTTTCATTATATATACACAATGTTTAAAATAGTGTTAATTTTTAAAATTTAATTTACTTAGTGGTTAATGATTTTCTTAAAGTATGATTGTTTTCTTTTTTCAAATTCAAACTGTTAAATTCTGCTGCTTATTTGTTAAAACCTATGTTAGTAATATTAGTTTGTGTTGACAGTTATAAATGACCTAACGCAAATACTTTTTTTTTAAATTGTAGTAACAATTTTACTTAATGATCTAGGTAATTTAGAAAGCGCGCTGTAATAGCCTTGTACGAGTATTTGCTGTTGTTCTATGGCTGTTGCTATATCGACGGTAGAAAGGCTAATTGACTTAACCGACATTTTATGAACTTTACAGAAGAGCCGTTTAAAGTTTTATTTTTTAGAAAAAAAATCGCTACAAAAAAAGTAACAGGTATATTGTTACGCAACTGCCATCAAATATTCAAGATATAAAAGCGCATACTTTGGTTCCTACCTTGATAACATTAGTTTATTATGTCTCGAAATAAAGGTCGCTTAAGACAAATCTGCTAAAAATGAGAGAAAGGCTAATTGGTTCAAATACCAACAGCGTCTGCCGCCGGAGGCAAGTCAAATGACTGTAGTGTACAAGTGCACTTTTTTAAAAAGAAGGCTAAATGAGCTAAGCGCTATTTTTACTATAGAACGGGGTAAGGCTAAACAGTTTAAGCGATTCTTTAATGGAAATAAGTGGCGATTCTAATTGACTTAAAGACACACACTCATTGAAAAACGGATTGCTTAAATCTCAGGAATTATATGAATATGATTAAACATGGTGGTTGAAGCTCGGATATTTAGAGACAAAGGTATAATTACTCTGCAGGTCTAAAGAAAACAAAATGAATGAAAATCGTTTTTCTCAATTTTTATTGCTATATAAAGAAAAATATTTGCTTCTAATAACATAATTAGATAGTAAATTGGCAGAATCAGTCTTAGAAAAATTGCGGATATTGATTACAGCGTTTCATCCGCAATAACCTTTCTGTCGCTTTTATTGGAAAAAAAAGCTCTTTTTGCCTAACATCTTTAATTAATTTATTACTACGCTTGATAGTTACGTTACATTTTTTAATCTTAATTTTTATTATATCTGTAGTCAGTTTTTTTTAACAATATAAGCGGCAGAAATACGTAAGTAAGTATTTAGACTTAAACTTTAATTATTATTAAATAATCAAGAAATAACAATGAAAAGAATTAAATTGTTTCATAATGTGAAATACACGATTTCAGTATCACACACAAATCACTACGGCACATGCGCCTACCGGCACAGACTACAAGTGATTGACGCGCCCGCGCGGGGGGCGGCGGTAGTTATAGGCGAGCGGCTCAAAAAGCACCGACGGCGGCAAGAGTGTGATTGTACCGCCGAGTCAAAAGTTTCTCATATAAATTTTTGAGGATTTAAGCTACACTGACATGATTATGATTTTATTATAAGGATTTAAATGACACAGGTCAAACAAATATTCTATTTCAACCGACATTCTCATCTATAAAAAGAGGTTCAAAATGCTTAAGTAACATACATTTTATGGTTTAGGGTTTTACGTATTTGGTTGAACCGACCCATGCCCTAAAAAATTGGGAAGAGCTAAATGGTTCAAGCGACATGCTTCTTTTATTTTAAATGGAGGGTAAATGCTTCAAACGCCTATGGTGGCACTTTTTTGTTGAAGTTCAATTGACTTAAACGACTATGCTCGTGTGTGATGGAGTAAAGCCAAAAGGTTCAAATCAAAACGAATGGCAAAGTTGGGAAAGTAAAAAACCGCTTAAGCGGGAACCAACCAAACATGTTTGTGTGTCAAGTCACGTTTCATTCAAAAATGCAATTTTTTGTGTTGCTTCATGCCTTGATTTTTTTAACGCTGTACCAAATTTCAGAAGTGTTAACCGTCATCAAAATCGTCTGATCGCTATGAAACCGAGCTCAATCGGCGGAGAAAAATCTGCCGATTCCGATGATATAAATAACTCAATATCGCCCAAAGTGTCGCTTAAGCCAATTAGCCTTTCTACCGTCGATATCTATATTACTCCAGATACATGTGATTAGAACAATTTCAAAACAGCCACCCGGAAACCATGCCTGGCCACTTTTTACGAATGTTAACATAATGAAAACAATATTATTACAATTTTTTTTTTATTGTCTACTAATGAAATTAATAAAGTTAATGTACAATTAACACAAAAATTCAAATTGATCGTACCTATATTTACCTATACAACTTTTATAAGAATTATAATCGATAGAACATAATAGTGACCGGCTTTGTCTGTTTATTAAGATTCCATACAGAGTACTGCAATGCAACGTCACTATTTTTATCCGAAACAACTGAAATAACTTCCTTACACACTAGTGCGAGGAGTCGTTTAATAATATATCTTGCCTGGTTGAAAACTTCGGAAGGCCATCTGTACTGTAAAATGTCGTACGATACACATGCAAAAATGAAATTCGTAAATCGTGTCGATTTAAAACACTCCCTTCGGTCGTGCTTTGCTTTATTTATGCTTATTTCGAACTTATTTTTTTTCACAGTTGTATCGTAATGTACATTACGATAGGCTATAGACAATAGGTTTTTTTTTAATATCCATTTTCAATAGTATGTTATTTTAGGTGACTCGATAAGATACAAAATTGCCATTCAGGCGTGACGGAACGTACCTACCTAAGCTGCGCGCACGACATCCAGGGCATAAAGTTATAATTCGGACAGTAGGACTATTTGTACTATTTAGGTTTTTTGTCGAGTACCGTGTTAGCAAAATAAGGCATGAGAAAAAAAATATTATGACACAATTTTGATAATAATAAATAAATGCTACATTATGGTATTTTTTGGTACTATGAAATTTAAAAACATTTCATTCTATGATGCGTTGTGTTTTGGCTGTTGAAAAGAAGTAATATTTTTCTAATTCAAGGAAATAATTTCTAATAATAAATGGAAAAAAGAAATATTTTTATTGTAACTTATTTCATAGAATTTGGATACAATTGAATAAAGTGATTAATGTAAATCTTGTTATTCCCTTTTACACGTTACTAACATTTTGTGCACAATGGTATAAGTCGGTTTTTTTGGGATTATATTGTATACGTACATGCTATGCCATTAAAATTAATTTTCCAAACAAACATGACTAATTTTTTTTCGTAAAAGTACATCTCAAAAAGAGTTATTATAAAATAAGTTAAATGTATACCCGTTTTCACTAATGTCCAATATATGTGAAAAGGGGTACTAATTTGGTTATATTTCTAAATAGCATTTATTTCAGCGGGTACAAGTCAATTTTTTTTAAACTATTGATTTTAGCCGTAAACCAATGACGGCATGTAAAAGAGCGCATCGTATTTACTCAAAGTACATTTAAAGTTATTCTAATTCTTTAGCCATTTCGGCACAGTAATTTTGAATAATATCGCCAATCGTTTTTTGGCTCTCCTGTAAAGTGGCAAATTTCGATTTATACCCCTTTTCACTAGGGTGCCAGAATTAATTATGACCAAATTTATGAAAATTTCGTGATTTTGATTTGTTTTGTGTCGTGTTTTAACATAGTAGTCATGACGCTAGAAAAATTAATATTTTTTTAAAGATAGTGTATTTAATAAGCTTTAAAATGATGTATATAACTTGTTGGCGGTATTAAAAACAAGATCCATAAAAAATATTTAAATGAATTGTAGTCATAATCCACCGTATATTTAGTGATTTAAGAGGCGATGGAAGTGCCACTCGTAAATAATAGTGCTTATTTCAAATAACCAAGATTAAAAATATAAACAAAAAGTTGTAAAACTGGAGATCCATCATCTTTGATTGGCCCCCATTTTTGTTAGGTAGCACTTATAAATGGCAATCTTGCATTTTTGACGTTTTTATAAGCTTACCTAACAGCCGTGAAAAGGAAAATTTGTACCTCTTAATTTTAACCATACCTGTCATACAACGGAAATCTTGAAATAGCCCGTATGCCTATTAGCTACCACTTTGAGATGTCTATCATACTTTTTTAACATCCTTATGAATATGTCTAACTACTGTAAAAAGGACACTTGGTACCCCCAAATTATACCATTTTCTAATTTCAGACCGACTAGCCCACGGACTAGTAAGACCTGGCAAAGTGTAATAGATAGATACCTAAGCAAAATTAAAACCTTTACTACATTTTGGTTTTGTTTTGTTTTGGTATGTTTGGGCGACCGGCACTATACAGTCGAGTGCATTAATATATAGACACATTTGTAAGGGATCAGTATGGAGAAGTGTATATTAATGCCCTTGACTGTATACAAACTTTCACTTTTTCGACGAAAACATTTTTATATCTGACTTTTAAGCCATAACATGATATGATTCAGGAAAATACAATTTTCCTTACATTCTGTATAAATGCACAAACAACTAACACTTTATAGTCTATCAATAAAAAAGGTAACAATTTCAACCTCACCAAACCAATCCCCAACTGCCCCAAACTTTTATATTTATCGACTCCTTGTTAGTTCTTTTATATCAAGGGTTAAGAAATATGGCAACATTTATTTGGTATACTGGCAACATTGAAGGGGAGAGGGTTAAACGGTGATTCTTTTCCTGGCAACAGATTTTCTAGAGCCTTCGGCGAGTGTGATGCTATTTTGTATCTTTATTGTCATCTTAGATGGTTTATTGTAGGGACTATTTGGAAAGATGGATAGTTTTGAAGGAAGAATTCTTTAGGGTTATTGTAGCCGTAAATATCAGTGTTTTAGGGCCAGTACAAATATAATACCGTCTTGGTATCCTGCCTTTTCGCAGAATTTCATTTTACCGCAGATGATTCACTTGGCATACCAAAATTTACCAAATTATTATTTGCCAACTTTCATTTGGCCGAATTTTTATTTGGCAACTAAGTTTGGTTAGGTTGGCAAATGATAATTATGCGAAAAATACGCTTGTTTACGTAACGTTATAGTTGGCAACTAATCTCTTGTCCAAATGAAATTCTGCGGTATGTTGGTTGGTAAGTAATATTCAACAAAATAAATTTCGGAGATAATTTAGAGAACTGTGTTCACAGTAACTATTGAGCCAAAAATACCTGCCTTTTTATTTACGTTTTCTCATGTGTTATAGGAAATCAAGGTGGTAACTGAAACAGCACCTTCAGATTTTACGACTGTTTTGAGGTCCAATCCCAAATCGTAAAAATAGTTTGAACAAAGATAATTTCAAAGGCCGTGGGTTTTCTGACCGGCGACCGGCGACCGACGCGTGTCCGCCGCCGACAACGTTCGAATGTTTTGTTCGCGAATGTTTGAGGGTGGTTTCTCTGACACGTCGTCGGTTACCCGCTGCCGGCGACGTTTCAGAGAAACCACCTTCAAACATTCGCGAACAAAACATTCGAACGTCGTCGGCGGCGGACACGCGTCGGTCGCCGGTCGTCGGCCAGAAAAACCAGGGCCTTAGACTTTTGCGATTATCACTCATACTTTAACGACAAATACCAGACAAAACAAGAGTCAGCTTGCGATCACGAATGTAACGTCATGCCCGAAGTTTCAGGACAATATTATGTACATATAAAACGTAAGTTTACACGATTAAAACCTGTTTGTCATCATGTGATAATTTGATCAATTCCACAAAAAAATTATATTTATACAATCATAAAACACAAACCAAAATATCAACCGTATTGGCACCGATAGCCATAAATAAAATCGTCCAGGAAGTATCCTACCACGGGCCGAGAATCGCCGAACTTATTTATGGACAGAAGGGTGCTTTACGAGTATAGGCTCCGATTTAACCCACTTGCCCCTGGCCATCTTCACTTCTGGGGGTTTCGTTACACCGTTGCGTAATTGACAACATTTTATGTGTTAGCTATTTGTATTATTCCGCCGGTTGACAACCAAAACTCACTAAACAAGTAACAAACACCTACTTGAAATAGAGCTCGTATCACAGTTCTGATTCACTGACATACGACGTTGCTAAAAGTAGTAACAGTTTTTATAGTGTGCTTTGTTTGTCAGCCGACAATACGATAAAGAAGCCACAGAATAAAATAACGCCAGATTTCAACCAGCAGTCATGGTACAGTCACGTCTAACAATACGTATACATTTCGGAACGTATGTGACAGGCATAAGGATCAAAATCGTAAACATATTATTAGAGCCGACAGTACGTACGAATGAAACAGGCCTTCGTGCTTGATCCAACATGTCAGTGTGAGCGCGATAGAATACATTTTGGTATCGAGTAAAACCTAACGTATCCTTTACTTTCCAACTCATGGTACGGCTAATGAAAAATCTTGTTATTTTTACTATTTTTATTTCTTTCTTGAAGCATAAACAACTTATAATTCGGTTCATTTTGATATGGCATATGGCCCTACAGTCTAACTTTTCTAGACGAAAATTCGTTATCACCCCATTTTCTGACTGAAAATCTCTTTTTGTCAACCATATCTATTGCCACGAAATGTACAGGTTGATTATAACGATGACTAGTTATAAAACTTATAAATATTGGATGTCATATACCAAAGAAGAAACGACCAAGATCAAGATCACCAACGTCCGAGGTGGGAATCGAACCCACGTGCTCCGCTTTCGCGGCTGATGCCTGCACCGCTCGGCCACTCGGTCTTATAAAACTTAATATGTCTTAGTTATAAAACATTGGTGACAATGTTGTCATAAAAACACTTTCACATTTAACCATACACGCCACAGTGTAACAACGCCCTGTTTTATTCGACATTCGAAAAATAACTTTATTTTTATCTGCGTATTTATTTGGTCCCGATAAGAAGGTACTACTAGCTCAACAAAACGGCACATGTTCCCACAAATAGTATGGCGCTTACGCCCTTTTTAGGAGGCAGCATATTGCCTTACTTTATGTGTCAGGTCATTCGCCGTTATGGCTTCATGTTTTTGATTTGTTGTGAATCTATTTGGTGTGATAGTTGGACATTTGCATATCTATAATAATATTTTGGTGTTTTTTCGCTTGAGTTCTATATAGCTAAATGTCACAGGAAATGAGAAATTAAATTATTTTTCATAGCTCTCAACTGTTTAAGTGGGTGTCGTAAGAATCGACTAATGGATGAAGTATCAGTCACCGTTCATTTTATTGAAGATTGATGGTGGGCAGCAGCATCATCATAGGGGAAACACTACTAGGATCCGCAATCCACTTGCCTAGCGTAGCTGTTCTTTTTTTTATATGACGTAGGTAGGCAACTGAGCTACTGAGCAGACCACCTGATGGAAAGCGGGAACTAAGGCCCATGGGCATAGTGACCAAAATATCGCCTATGCCCTGCCTACCCTGAGGACTTAGATGGATTGCCTCTATGTCAGTAATTACACCGGCTATCTTACCCCCAAACCGGATCACAGTACTATTTAGCGGCAGGTTAACGGGTAAGACGGTGGTAGCTATCCGGGCGGACCCTGCACGGGGTCTACCACCAGCAACCTAAGCTACCACCAGCGATTAGGGGCATTACCTCCTACTACGACTACAGCTAATAGAAGAGGCCTTAAGATAAGATATTTTATTTGCTAAGGACACACAGATATACAAGTACAGATAGTAGGTACAACACGGTTTCGGAAGCAGGTATCCTGTCGTCATCCGACATGCAAATTATGTACAGAAATACAAACTACCTATTATTTATCATTAAAATTAATACATTTACTTTAAATTGGTAATTATATGATATTACTATTATCATTAATCATTAAGGATTTCAATTCATTAATTATACATTTTGTTTCCTTTCTGGTATGCAGAAATTTGACAAGAAACTATCCAATTTATATAAACAATAGCCCAAAATTATTTCTAAAATTATTAAAATTCAAATTACACATTTATTATTACATATTTATTACATTTTTATTAATAGTAAGTCAATTTATAATTCCCTTCCATTCGTTCGTTCGTTCACGCGTTCCGCCATCTTCACTACATCTTTCATTTGATCAACGGCCATGGCGGCAATCGCACAAGCTTCAAAAACATGGCACCCACGTTTAACTAATGATTTAGTGAGCTAAAACAGCTAATCATTTTGCTCAAGACTATCAACATGGATTCATCGAAACTACAAGGTATGTTCTTTATGTTTGTTTTAAGCCTATATTTTTTACTCGGCTATATAATGTTATACAATTACCCAACAAACAATAATTATTAAAAAGAAATGCCGTTAGACGAGAACTTATTTGGGTTTTCCCTTTTGTTATAGGACGAGGGCGTCAGAGTGAAGAGCTTGCAAATTCTCCTGTCGGGCAAGAAGAGGTACAAGGTTGATTTTATTGTATTTTTCGATTATTATACTCTACATATTCTTTGGTACTATAAAAACAGTGCTCTAGCAGAAAACTATTTAACATCTGTTTATATTTCGTACCGTTTAACTGTTTTATGCTGTCCGGCAAATCGTTGTATAGAACTATGCACATATTATACGCATTATTTTTGTAAATCGTTAAGTGGCATCGAGGTTGATGTAAAAGGTTCTTGTATTGTGTTCTCTGGCTCATATAGAATTCTGACCTCATTTTAAATAAGTCTGGTCGGTTTTTTACTAGTTCACATGCTTTTTTTATATACATGCAAGGCAGCGGCAATATATTTGTCTTCTTGAAAAGCGGCTTGCAGCTATCGTCAAATCTAGCTTTCATTATTGCACGTATACAATTCTTTTGCAATTTGAAAGCTCTTTCAACATCAACTGAGTTTCCCCACAGAAGTAAACCGTAACTTAACACTGACGAGACAACGCCGTGGTAAGCTGTAACTGCTGCTTCAATGCTAACTGTATTTCTCAATTTTCTTAAGGCAAAAATAAATCTAGTTAATCTGCTGCAAACTGCATCAATATGATCTTTCCAGTTGAGATGCTGATCAATGTTTAACCCTAAAAATTTAATACTTTCACATTTTAAAACTGGTATATTGTTATAATCGATATTTAATTGAATTGGAAAACTATTATATGAATGGAATTGAATATAGAATGTCTTTGTCATATTAATATTTAGATTATTTTTACATGTCCAATTTTTTATGTCAGCCAGAGCATTATTAACTGTACTTTCATATGTATCAGGATTTTCAGCCTTAACTAGTAGAGTTGTATCATCTGCGAAAAGTATACATTTGTGAGGGATAGCTAGAGGGAGATCATTAATGTACACCAAAAATAAAAGAGGCCCTAGGATGCTCCCCTGAGGGACACCAGACTTGACTTCACGAAAATCTGAGCGGTATTTAACTTTAGTAAAACTCTTTTTTATCTTTTCTATTTTTAAAATTTCTGTGCATTGTTTTCTGTCTGACAAATAACTTTTAATCCAATTTTGCGCGACTCCTCGGATTCCGTAACGTTCAAGTTTGGCTAGTAGTCGACCATGATCAACGCAATCAAATGCCTTGCTTAAGTCGAGAAATATTGCCAAAATAGGTAATTTATTGTTTAGACATTCCGTTACAAATTTTACGAAATCGAAACAAGCAAGTTCAGTTGAAAGACCTTTTCTGAAACCATATTGTTCTGGTTGTAATAGCTCGTTTCTTTCAAGAAATCCCGTTAGCCTACGACACATTGATTTCTCTATTATTTTAGAAATAACAGGAACAATAGTTATGGGCCTATAATTGTTAGGATCTTTATTATAAAATCACTCATAATCATCATTTATTTTTAATATAATCATTTTTTTATTTATTTAAAATTAAATAAATAAAAAAATGGTCAATGACACTTTACACAGTACAGTCGCTTTGTCGACTCTTTTAACTCTTACGGAAAGAGTCAGTGTGGTGACATGTATTCTTACTGCCGTCACCATACGGCAAATCAGATTATTGTCGGCCTCCGTAGCCTAGTTGGTAGTGACCCTGCCTACGAAGCTGGAGGTTCCGGGTTCGAATCCCGGCGGGGGCATTATTTGTGTATTTATTTATCACAAATAATTGTTCCTTGGTCATGGCTCATGGCTGTCTATGTATTTAAGTATCTATACGTATATGTATCTAACTACGAGTATTATATATATCGTCGCCTGATACCAATATCACAAGCCTTAATTGAGCTTACCGTGGGACTAGGTCGATTTGTGAAAGATATCCCAAGATATTTAATCACTATTTCTCGTACTGTAGTACTTTACATTATTAAAATCTAAATTGAATAACAAGAGAAACCTGAAAGTTGTAGATTGATACAGCAGCGGCCAGGAAAAATAGCCGGCCACGAAGTGTCCGATTGTCTATACATCGCCAACAGGACGGGAAAAAACGAGCGGCGGCCCTCAATCAATTTGGTCTGAACACTGGGTTATTTTTCTTTTTTTGGTACTTTAGAGATGGACTGTGTACCGGTTTTGAAGCCAAAACGGGTACAAAATCGGTACGTACAAATTTTAGCTAGCTTGAAATAGTTTACAACTATGATAGGATTTTTGAAATTTGGTTGAATACTACAAAGGTTTTGCGTTTAATTTTTCTAGTTTTTTAGTGCGGTTTCTCACTGTTTTATCTCCTGACAAATTGGACAAGTTTCAGCTCTTAGATATAAGTAGATACTTTGTTATTCCTTTTCATAGTAATATTATTGCAAGTAACTATTTTTTACATAAATATCTTTGATATCTTATAGTTTATTTTAGTGTATAGTTTTTTACTACAATTTTGTAATCCTTAGGTATCTAATATTAAATTTCATGAGTGTGTTAAAAATATGAGTAATTTTTTTTTATTTTGTGTTTGGAAAATGAATAAAACACGATTAAATTTACATGTCGTCTAATCTAAACTAACCAACGTAAATGTTAAAAGCAAACTTTAATGGGTCAAAGAATAATAATTTTATGTAACTAGCGTGCGATGAATGTGCTACTATAAAAGCGGTACCCACAACGTACCAATCTAAAATCGGTACAACAGTACAGCCCGTACGTTTGGCTTGTAAGTTTTTCGCCTTAGCTAATATTGTTAGTCGGACCACGGAGGCCTCAGGAGGCCGATTTACCCATAAATTGGGCCCGTAAGTGATTCGCCCCTTTCAATCTTTCAATGCCCTGCCGGATATTTTTTATGTTTGGATTGAGGCGATTTTTTTTCTTCATAATTCAGTTGTTTCGAAGGGTTTGCGTGAAAAATGCGGTTAGTGGAGGAATGGATTGGGTGTCATTATTTATTTTTTCCTAGGATTTTTCGTAACACTTGTTTTTGTGTAGGCCATTTTGTATATTTATAATTACAGTTATTGATAGGGTTGCCCCCCCGTCACTGGACAGGTGCTGTTTTTTAACAATCTGGATCCTCGCTTGACTGATGTTAGGCGAATTTAAAGTCTGTGTCTTTGGATTTTGAAATTTTAAAAACTATCCGTCTATCCGCTGTCTAAGTGTAAGGGTGTGGCTCCACTGACGCGGAGCGGAGCGGAGCTGTGTGGGCTCGGCCAATGAGACCGCACCACAGTGTTTCGAATTCGAATTTGAAGAATGCCATCATCATCATCAGCCTATGTTAGTCCACTGATGGACGTAGGCCTCTCCTATTAACTATGCGTAAAGACGCATTAGGAGGTAAATGCCCATATCGCCACGCTATGCAAACGGATTGGCGATCGCAGTAATGTACGTGTCCACTATGATGACGCTGCTGCCCATCATCAATCTTGTGAAATGGTCAGTGACACTTCAATCCCTTAGTCGATTCTTACGACACCCGCAGGAGGAGTTGGGGAGTTGAAAAATGTCACTCAATTTTGCACGGCTCCGCTCCGCTCCGCGTCAGAGGAGCCGCATCATAAGGCCCGAGTGGCGAGCGTCGAGCGGGGCGGGCAGCGTCGACCGGAGCGGGCGACGTCGAGCCTCCAAGGGATTTTAGCGTGCACTCAGGCCACACGCATTAAGGTCCGACCGAGACCCATATTTCAGTCTCGGCCGAGACCGAGACTTGATAGAAAGGATAAAAAACGTATAGATTACATAAAAAAACCATAGCAAATACCTATAGTAAGTCCAACGTCAAACTAAATAGGTACAGCTTTTTTTTTATATTTATTTTTTTGAATTTTTTTTATGTAGGTACCCCACAAACCGGTATTCGATTTTTAGGTATTTTTATCGGTAGTATGATATTGATACCCTTATCAATATCATACTACCGATAAAAATACCTAAGAGTAAGCGACTTTAGAGTAAGCGACCCTTCGCTTACTCTAAATTATTCCTTGAAATTGAAGTCAGTTCATGTCAATATGACACCAATAAAATCGCAGTAAGTTCGCGAGATAGCGTCAAGCTCGCCAATTACAGCTAATTACGAATCTCGACCACGGCCGAGAGTCCCGGCCATTTTTGGCCGAGAGCCGAGAGGGATATCTCGGCTCGATTTTTGGCCGAGAATGCCGAGACCGAGACCGAGACCGAGATCTCGGTCGGACCTTAACACGCATATTGAAGAGAGCACAAAGGCCTGCTTTGCGTATCGAGTAAAACCTAACGCTACGGATACTTGCAAAGTCATACGGCTACTGGCAACTCATAGTAGTATTCGCTATTCTATCCCTCACTCTACGAATTCTACGAATCACGTTTTGTGTAACGAACGAATTTCGTACTAGGGGGTTAGAATAGCGAATGCTCGTTTGGTCTGAATGTACTTTTAGACTAACGGTCGATACGTTCTAAGTTCAAACTCAAAATCCGGAAGCATAGCGACGCGACAATAGACAACCGACACGTTCGCATAGAGCACAGACAATGAGTGTCGCGTGACATAGACAATTGTGACCGGAGCGGTACAGGCTGTTGTTTTTAACGGTTTTTCG
>JALPQI010022864.1:0-11849 GCA_025490895.1 Thaumatotibia leucotreta
CACTGGCCGACCTCATTAACCTTATGCTTTCAGGGAAAGTGACCGCAGAGGTAACGGGCACGCTGTATGGGGCCAATTTGTGTGCGCTCCTAAAAAAAGATGGTGGTATTAGACCCATTGCCGTGGGTACGACCTACCGCCGTCTTGCGGCTAAAATTGCCTGTGCCGCTGCATCTGGGCCCCTATGCCAATATTTCCAGCCGACCCAATTGGGTTTTGGATGTAAAGGGGGCTGTGAGGCTGCGGTGCATGCTCTAAGAGCACACTTAACACAAACATCCGCTAAAGTCCTACTAAAGGTAGATGTACGGAATGCCTTCAATAGTGTCAACAGAGATGCCCTTTTAACACAAACACGTTTAAAAATGCCACAAATCTACAACTTTATTTGGCAATGTTACAGCAACGCTTCCCATCTGCTTTTCAAAGAAAATCGACTGTCTTCTGCCGTAGGCTGCCAACAGGGCGATCCACTCGGTCCGGCACTTTTCAGTTTAGTAATTCACCCCATTATTACAAAATTAAATTCAAAATTCAATGTATGGTATTTGGATGACGGCACTCTAGGAGGTGATGTAAGCGAAGTTCTAGAGGACCTCCGCGTTTTAATTGATGAATTCCGCGGTATCGGACTAGAACTGAACTCTTCTAAATGTGAACTTTTCTTTTCCGATACATGTTCAGATAAAGAACACGCTATATCAAAATTCCGTCAATTGGCTCCAGATATTAAAGTTACAGAGAAAAGCTCACTTCACCTCCTAGGGGCACCTGTGTTGGACGAATCTTTTCCCGATTTTATAGATAACAAAATTAAAAACCTCAACGAAGTTTCGGATCGCATGACAAAATTAAATGCTCACGTAGCATACACTATTATCAAATACTGTCTATTTGTACCTAAATTTACTTACGTCCTAAGGTGCAGCCATTTGTGGAAATTTCCTTCTCTTTTAGAAAAAATCGACAAAATTATTAAAAGTGTCATAGCTTCTATAATAAATATAGATTTAGACAACCACTCATGGACGCAGGCTTTTTTACCTATAAGACATGGTGGTCTAGGAATAAGAAGCGTTACTAATGTTTCGCTCCCCGCATATCTGGCCTCGACACACAGCTCTTTAGAATTATGCTCCAAAATATTAAAGACCTCAATTGACCAAGTCATTATGCATTTAATGTACGAGGCCAGGAATGAGTGGTGCGAAGCCTGCCCAGGCACCGATCTGCCCAGAAACCCTAGTTCCCAGCGTCTTTGGGACGAGCCGCTTTGTAGGCTGGTACGGGATAACCTGTATCAAACGGCAACCAGCCTCCCAGAGCGCGCTCGCCTCCTCGCCGCTGTCGAATGGGAATCTGGGCAGTGGCTCCATGCTCTGCCGTCCATTTCAATTGGAACGCTTCTCGATAATGCCACATTCCGCCTGTCCGTAGCTCTCCGCCTGGGAGTGACCTGTGTTGCCCCACACCGCTGTCGCTGTGGTGACCCAGTTGACAAGCTGGGTCACCATGGTTTATCATGCGCAAAAAGTGCAGGACGTGCTCCTCGCCATGCCAGCCTTAACGATATCATCCGTCGGGCCTTAGCCAGTGCGGGAGCACCGGCTGTGTTAGAACCCACCGGCCTCGCCCGCACTGACGGTAAGAGACCTGACGGAATGACCCTCGTGCCATGGAAGATGGGACAGCCGCTGGTTTGGGACGCAACATGTGTTGATACCCTAGCACTGTCTCATCTCCGTGGCACTTCAGTAAAGGCTGGCACAGCTGCCAACTCAGCAGAGCTGCTCAAGCGGCGCAAATATGCAACCATAGGCAATGGTTTCATATTTGAGCCGTTTGCAGTGGAGACCTTAGGACCCTGGGGGGATAGCGCGCCCAGGGTCTTCAAAGAGGTGAGGCAGAAGCTGTACGATTTGACGCGTGACCAGAAGGCTGGTTCATATCTAGCACAGCGGATCAGCATTGCCATTCAACGTGGCAATGCTGCCAGCCGTCTGGGCCCGCTACCGATCGACAGTGATCTGGGGCAAATTTTTTATTTATAATTTAGTTGTATTTTCGTAAGTTTATTTTAAGATTTAGTTTATTGTTTCTGTATAAGTAATATTGTTTATAGTTTTCAAAATGATGCAGTTTATTTATGTTTGTATTTTTTATTTGACTAACAATATAAGAGCGATGCATGGCTGATAGTTTCTATAATTTCTACAAGGCTTCGCTTACGAGTTTTTCCCGAGCCCGAGTATCGGTGTTTTTTATAGCCTTTCCTTGGCGTTTGTGGATCCATCCTCATGTAAATCACTGTAGATGCCACGCTATAAAATATTTCAAACAATCGTTAGCAATTTAGCGTCAATTCGGATTATACAAACCAAAGTAACCAAATGACTGCCGGTGATTTTGAAAGAAAGAATGACGTTTGAATTTAGTGTTGCCGACGTTGCCGTGCCAAATGGATTATACGTTCAGTTACACGCGACTATCATTTAGTACGCACATTTATTTTAATAACATTAAATGTAAGAAGTCCAACCTATATAATAGTAGCGTAAACGTAACTATTATGTATATATTTTCTATAATAAATGGTCTTCTGACACAAAATATAAAAATCAAGCAAATCGATCGAATACGGAATATCATAAAATAGTACGCGGGTTGGCTATTGGGTGTATATATGACCTATATGGCAACATTAGCAACGCTTTCCGTTTGATGCAGTTTGATGCATAGACATATAAAATTGATAGACCGAGTCTATTTTATCTGTGGGTGACGCCGGCAATGCCTGTCAACGATCTTTGTTTGTGTATACTAGTGCACCTAAACCGCAAATAGTAAAAGTGATTAAAATAAAGCTTTTCATGTATATTTCTGTTCGATAAGTGCACGGAATGTGATAAAAGTGATGACTTGTGTGGTTCCAGGGTGTAAAAACCGCCAGGGTTACCTGAATGAACAAAATAAAGACATTACGTTTCACCGGCAATTTAGTTTTGACTTGAATTTTAAGATTTCGAACCTTATTAAGGTAAAAGTAACTGAAAATCTTATTCAATATTTGTTGTCGGATACATATGTGTAGTTTTGTGATTAAACCATTTGTATTTACATTCGTAATGTAATTATAAATAGTGGGATTCAAACATTTGTATCGCATAGTGTGGTACTTAAGAGACCGATCGTGATATCGATAAATGTATTGATAGTCAACTCAAAAATGAATCGATGTTTTTAATGTCCAACAGGTTTCCACTGGACACTGAACAAAGGCTATTATGGTTCAAAAATATCAAAAAGGCAGACGACTGGTACCCTAAAGAGTATTCAAAAATATGCTCCGCACAATTTTAAGCTGTTGTTTCAGGCAAGGGTACGCGAATAAGTGATTACATTCTGACGTACTACCCACCATATTTGGTAATCATCCAATGTCATGTCAACCAGCAAGTAAATTAAATTTAGTTTAATAATGACCCTCATGTGATACTTGTGTAGACTGATTAATTTAATTATAATGAAGCCATCATACCAAAATTGTTAGGTATGCTTTAAGGAATGATAAGTCCATAAAACATGTTACAATGAGAGTTTTCTGAAATCACCAGGGCAGGAGCAGGTCCAGAAACTTGTCTAAATTCTATGTTTATAGTTTCTGGTTTAAATATTTTGTATGAGTTAAAAAAAATACATAAAAAAATTTAAACTTTATTTAAAAAAAAAAAAACATTTACTTAGTCTTTCTTTGGGGCTAGATAATTGTGTTTCTTAGCGGGACCTTACGGCTAAGTGGCGCCAACTAGTGGCATACGTTTTAGGAAACCCTCATTATGACATTTTAATTAAAGAAAATATTTCGTTAACTTTGTGATTTTATTTTTATCCTAAAATGTAGATTTTGAAATCACGATCGAATAAGATCGTGATTTTGAGTAGGAAATAAGGTTTATTCCTACTGTATTCGCTACCTAATTTGGTTAAAATATTATTATTGACGATAAAAGTATACGATTGAAGACTGGACATCACTAATAGTAATGACATTTTATCTAGTCAGGTTGGTAGCATTGTTCAAGAAAATGGAGTCGTGGATGGAGTTCACGACCAAGTAGAGCGAATTTATTTGTCTCTTTTTCCTTATGGAATACGTCTTGAGATGGGGTGAAGGATGACAATAGTTTGTTCATGTATGTCTTAATACACGGAATCTTCCCTATATTTTATCTGTGGTTTGATGGAACCAAGGGGCCGCGCCAAGTGTGCCACTAAGAGGGATGGATATATAGTGAGCGTTGTTGCCATGCGAGAAAAATTACCCCATCATTTACCCTATTATATGAAACAATATTAAAATGTAATATCAAATATGTTTATTTAAGTGGAGTTTTAGTTTCTTAGTGTACCTTATTTAATTTAATTTACGAAATAGTATTTTAAACTGGCATAGATACGTGGCGTTTTTCAAGCAAAATATACATCTTTGCCGAATATCAATTAGATTGCATTTTAACGTATACCAACCGACAGTAGAATCCAAAAAAAGAATGTAAGCAAATATGGCTGACATCCCATAGCATCTGACGTGTTTGAAACATATCGTGAAATACGTTCGCAGATATAATTTTAGGTTACCACTATAAATATCAATATTTTTTACTAAAAATGTATGTGAACTCTTTCAAGTTCGGAATAAAACTACGATTGTGTTTTAAAAGTGTTTTATTATGGAATAATGCAAGTTATTAGGATTGTTTACATTTTTTTGGATTCTACTGACGAATGGTGTAAACGGTTTGCGGACAGCTCATATTGACTAGTAAAGATGCATTATTTACTTAAAAATAATACATTTTTTTTACTTTTAATTAAACACTATCTTCTACCATCCCCGACTCTCAATTTCAACTCGTCAATAATAATATATTTAGTAACTTATCGACATTAAATTAAAATATATATATATATATATCATCATCGATTTCATTAGAAGAATGAAAAATTACATGTACCAGGTACCTACTTACCACAAACAACATAGTACATAAACCCTCGATTACCCAAACTAGTTTGGGCAAACTTATTCGGATAATTTAAATAGGATAAGGTAAAATAAAACGACAACGTATATACAAATAACATTTAATTTACTCATAAATAATTAGAATTCTATGGAAAGAAAACATTTGCAAGTGCACCATCGGGCCAAACCACCATTTATACATTATAATAATTTTACGAACGTGGGCAACTATCATACTGAAATTACCCCAAAATTTTGGGTAGTTATACCCTCCTTGCCCTGGCATCCCTCGAACAATAACAAAGTCACTGAATTATTTCCCTTTTCCGAGTTAATTATGGCCAAAATGCTTTCTAATGACTAGTATTTTTATCAGTTTACATTTTAAAATGGTTTGCTAACAGTTTCATTTAGAATTAGACTGAAAAACACTATATTTACCTGCGAAAGGTTATGTCAGCAATTTTTCGCTCGTTTCTACTTTTACAGCCTAATACTTCGCATCGCACCATATCTAGAAGATAAACACAGATGAAATTGTTCAAAATAAGCCTTGGGATAAGTTGTTTGTGTCCACTTTCACATTGAAAACATTTAATTTCACTCCCACCAGACGTAAGTGTCGTATTCAACGCATTTGTCTGACACTTAGATGCTAAGTGCCACACAAAAAATAGTGGCACAGTGATAAGGACGGACGATTATCGTTCCTTTTCACTTCCACTAGTTAAAAGTTTAATAAGACCATCCCTTTCGTTCTTGCTATTATTATTACGTTGTCAAATCCATATTAATCCTACATTTCCTACATTCATGGATGGAACAAAATAAAATAACAAATTGGGTATGTCAAGTTTTTTTGAAGTGGTGTAAATTATATTTTATTTGGATGATAGGCTTCCTAAGGATCACGAAAAACCAGTTATTTTATTTTTATAACTATTAATTTATTATTAATATTATTTATAATATTTTTAATTTATGGCTCACAAGCTAAACGACTTTTGCGCTACTGAAAATTAAAAAAAAAACACATGATGGTTGTCAAATATGTCACTGTCAAAAATAACTACATCTTTCAACGGTTTTGTTCGTTCGATTGCATTTGGTGGTTTCAGTGATTTATAGAATATTTTTAACGACCTCAGCACGAATTTTGGACTCTTGATCTTGCCGCACTACTCCATGACCCCTGCACGATATTTTGGACAACGTTTGGATCTTCCTGTGACTACTTACGCTCTGCTTTTTGGACTACGTTTTCTTGCCTTTCTGACGACCCTGGTTTTGACTATTGGACTGCTTCACGTACATCTAGATACAATTAATAGTGACTGCAACCGAACCGTGACGGAGTATTACAGAGATATGCTCATGTGCTTCGTACCCAGCTGTAAGAAATACAGACGCGACTTTCCCGACTCAGCTTTTCTATGTGTACCAAAATGTTTACAACCAACTTGGTGTCACGCGTTGGATATAAATTGCCCGAAACGGACCCTATATGTTTGTGAAGAGCATTTCAATGTGAGTGTAGTGACTATTCTATGTATCAAAATTATACTCATAACACGTTTTTATTGTTATTATATACGTAGTTATTTTTGACAGTGACATATTTGACAACCATCATGTGTTTTTTTAATTTTCAGTAGCGCAAAAGTCGTTTAGCTTGTGAGCCATAAATTAAAAATATTATAAATAATATTAATAACAAATTAATAGTTATAAAAATAAAATAACTGGTTTTTCGTGATCCTTAGGAAGCCTATCATCCAAATAAAATATAATTTACACCACTTCAAAAAACTTGACATACCCAATTGCACGACATGCGTTCGGTTTGACAGAGCGGCAACGCAGCATTTGTGGTCAACTGGCAACGTCGCTTTTTAACGCACACGCCGAAGATACGATTGGTGTATGACACTGTCGCCGCCGACCCACACATTGACAAATTTGTATTAAAATAAAGTAGTCTTTTAAGTTATTATTTGACCATTTTTATTACGGAAATGGAATTTGCCGCAAATAAATATCAAAATGATTGTGGATGGAAGTGGTTTCATTGTAAAACTATGCTCCATTTACCCATATTTGAATAAATCAATTAGTATGAAAAACGAACCACCTTAAGGGAACGTAGGTTTCACCTGATGTAAAAGATACCGATGCCTTTATTAACGAATACTTCCTCTTATTGAATATTCAATAGTTAAATAGGTAAGTGTCTCAGTCTTTCTATCTGACCTACGCCTGCGTCATTCAGTTCAGATAAGCCAAGCGCGACGGGCAACTTGCCAACAAGATATTATCTTAAGCTATTTGTGATACTTAGATACGACTAATTTACGACTTCGTGGCTGTAAGAACAATAACAAACCGAATTGTTTGTGACTTGTTATTGATTACAATGATTACAGATGTAGTAAGTACTTATGTATGTAGGTACGCAATGGTGGCAAGCGTAATTCCGAGTTATTCCAGTGGAAATGAATACGCGATTACGGTAATTATAGGTATTATTTTTAAACATTAAATTCTGCGTCATAAACAGATACCTCAAGTCCTGAAAATGAACGGAGTTTTTCGTACTTTCCAACCCGACAACCCTATAATTACCTACAAGCGGGCCAGTAGGCTGCGCAAAAGAACGCGTTCGCGTTTTATGTATGAATACACTAGTGCGGCAAGGGTCTCATTACACGTAGGCGATGCGGATCGTAAGTGGTCGTAAAGCAAGGCGTAAAAATTTAGATAACCGCAGGCCGCTAAATTCGTACAGCCCCATTTCGCATACATATATATCGCTAGAACCAATGGTGAAACCCTCGAACACCTGCGATCTTGTGCATTTAGGAATTCACGGTCCTGGTGTTGTAATGTACTAGTAATGAGATCACCACACTTGTTCTCTAGGGATTTCACTAGGTACACGCAAGCGATGCGAGCCGTAGAAAAGTGCGTAATTACGACCTAGGGCATTATGTACAGCCTGCATGAAAATGTAGGAACTTACAATGTAGAGACTACAGCTCAATCTGTAAGAACTTTATAGGGCTCCTATCAGTGCGAGAGTGACCTAACTTTTAGCTATGATTAAAACCATTTTCAAACAGTTTCATGAAATAAAGTAAGTACCTAGGTATTTATATATTTTTTCGTTACATGTATCTATGTGTGACGACACTGACGACTGATGAAAAACATTATTCGGCTCGTGCTCCAAATTGCACTCGTTTGTAATTTCTATTTTGCCGCTTTTTATGTACAATTTATTTAAAAAATAATATCTTTTAAGTTCAGCTTTTTCAACAAAAAATTACGCCTAACCCGTAAATGTTGCCCATGAATGTACCTAATTTAAGAAGCAGCTCAGGATTTTCTCTTCGTCCTACATTTTCTTAACCATCCTACAGATGCCTTAAAGGGCCATTTGCATATCGGAGCCCACTTGCAAGATACTCTCGGCATAGCTGCCAGACTTCGGTGACCGACACGACAGGCTCACCTCATTGCATAGATATACGACGTCTGTTTTCAAACGCTTTGACCGAGAAATTATCACCGAGAAGTGTCTTCCTATATGTATAAGTAACTCAAGTCTGCTACAAAATAACATTTATGTAACTGCATGATAGAATTAAAAAAATAGTTTGAAATAGATAATTAAAATATTTTCTTCGGTTACCGCGATACTTTACAGGGTTCGTGGTCTGCGGATGACATCCGCAACGTCGCATTCGAAACGTCGGAATAAATAAATATCTTGGGACCTCTTACACAAATCAACCTAGTCACACGGTAAGCTCAATTAAGGCTTGTGTTGTGGGTACCAGGCGACGATATATATAATAGATAGATACGTATAGATACTTAGATACATACACAGCCATGAAGTTAAAGTTAGTTAATATACTCAAGTTTATCCGTTTATAACGATATAAGTAGGTATACCTACTTACTAAAAACGTTCGGTATTAAGGAGCGTAATGTAAATAAAAGGAAATAAACGTTGAATTATTTGGTAAGGTCACGCAGAGATTATATTCAAGGTGGGTGCCGAGAATTTTCATTTAGAAAGTAAATATTCTATTTCTTTAGGTATTTGGCAAATATTCCTATCCACAAATTCTGTAGTGCCTCTGGACTTCTTAATCTATATATCTATTTGAATGTTTAGGTATTCACCGCTTGCAAAATTACTGTCTTGTCTACTATTAAATACCTACAGATTGTCAAGCTTATAATATTATGGTAATTAACACTTCTAATTGTTTCCTAAAGGTTTAGGTAGATCATCATTGAAACGTCCACTACCACTAGGTACTGCACAACGGCCTCCCCCAAATTTGGGAGGTATATCGTCAGTTGTAATATGAATTAATGTAACCACCAAATGACGACTTTTCAGGAGGGCCAAAAAACGAAATGGACATTTATAAAGTATGTTGTATCTTTTTAGTTAATTATCCTATTGAATTGATGTTTATCTTGTTTGTTTTATTTTTGAGAAGTCTATTTGATAGACAGTTACTAACTGTGACCACACTTATAGTTCAGGAAATGGCTGGTGCTTACGTTAAATATTTTCAAAAAAAATTGGAGATACGTTAACAAATCAATGAAAATCATCAAAAGTGGATTTCGGAATTTAGTGTAACTCACAAATTGAAACCGAATTGCTTATGAGCCATATAATGCAGACGGCGCTTACAGCAGTGACGTTTATAAAAATATGGTGAGTACATTAGGAAAGACATGTTTTGTACTTACAATTTCGTACTTACGTTAAAATATTGTCTATGATTTTTGGAAACCTTTACATACGTTAATAAAAAATGTAGAAACCTAATAAAATGGCAAAGTTTTTGTTAACGTAATCGACATTTTTTTCTAGATATCAATATTTTATATACACCGTTCGATAGAGCAGGAAATTTGCAGTCGAACGGTATACTTAACTCAATTTCGTCATTTTGGTGGTTACATTAATTCATATTACTATATTACAAATTTACAAACGACGATATGTATATAACGCCACGCTTGGCAGTCGGGTTGGCTTGGCGATCGCAGTCTATGGACCACAATTACGGATGCTGCTGCCCTTGATGCCCAATTGCCCATTGCATTGGTGCGTTGCGGGTAGTTAAATAGATTAGGTGCTAAAGTAGGTATATGTAAAAGTATAACTATATAAGTACTTAATAATAAACCTATTTAAAAGTAGATGTAAAACTAGCAAGTCAATTTGTCATTTAGTTAACATGGGGCATTCTATATATACTAAATAGTATTGAGTAGTGATGTAGTAGTGAGTTTGGGTGCACAACTTTAACAAAATTTGTCAAGAGGACACGAAAGAGCACATACATCTATTAAATATACATATCTACACAAGCACACACCCAAACATTGTATGTTCAAGATTCCGAGATAGACAATAAAATTAGAGATTTTTATATACCTACATATTTCTCAATACCTATGTTCATATTTTTATTGGCTGCAGTGTTCCCATATGTAAATTTTGAAGTTTTGTTAAAGTTTTTCACCCATAGTTCCGACCACTAGTATTGAGTATTCTGAAGCCCAAGCGCTTTACTACGAATTCTATTCAAAACAGATACTTAAACTAGTAGAACTAGAATATCCAGTTTTATAGATAAATAATAAAACACTGGCACTTTGCGATTATTACTATGCAATTACCCTTGCGGCATCTATTTCAAGATGCACATACATAAGTGGCTGCATGGTGCATGGACGAGACTGGGCGGCCTTGCGCGTGCGACCCCACAACCCTGAGGTGCGCCCGGCCGCCTAACCGATGCTGACGGTGACTGATCACCGATTAATCATAATCCGATTATTGCCAAATATGTCTATCACACCAGAGTTTGTACGTCTTAATCAACAATGGCACCTCACAGGTATCTTCTATTGTTTAATAAAATTGAGGCACTTATCATCGTTGATTTTTATCAGTTGGAAATTGATTTATTATTTTATGACACGTTTATGCAACACGTTTTAAATGTTCAAATGCAACTTTCTGTTACTGTTAAATATTAAATACCAATACAAATGTGAATACCGTGTTTCTACGCCACGCTGAAAAAAATCAAGAACACGTAATAACCTTAATTAGGAGATTGATTAAAACCATCAATGAACAATGCGACGTATGCGTGCTGAGCTGGTCAGTTTTCGGCAATTAATCAATATTTATTGAGATAATTGCTGGGCAAGGTTCCTCACACGCGGTGTGCAGGTCATGGCTGCGTGACGCTAATAGTTTAAACACGGGAACTAATTTTGATTCATGGTAACATTGATGAGGATGCGCTAAGACACCGCCGTGCCGGCAGACGAGTCTTTATGTCAGAACCTATACAATCGTGAGGTTTAATAATTACATTTGATTATTGACTAAAAACACAATATCAGGCCTACCTAGGTATTATCGAGTACGACTATATAATGCAGAAGTCATAATAATGCTCGCATTATGATCTGCGCTGCAGGTAATCGTCAGTTTCCTCGTTGACACGTTTAATTTACCTCATTCGCCTTGTTTTAATGGTCCTCAATTACGTAATGAGGCACTCGGTGACTGAGGCCTGTGACTTGCACCCACTTGTTCACAACGAACAGACAGACAGGCAGATCACCGGGAGGCCTCACGGCAGATTGCTGGTAATAAAGCTTATTATCTACAGCTATTGTACACAATGCAGGAAGACTTTTTGTTAGAAATCCTTCGATGTTGGCACTGCTGCAATTACGAAGACACTTTAAACAAAAAGATTCAACAATA
>JALPQI010022865.1:0-14852 GCA_025490895.1 Thaumatotibia leucotreta
ACACCGCAGCTTAAAAACGGTGACGATACGGACCCGCAAGGACATCTGCACGCTGTTTAAAAGTCTGGTAACGATTTTTTTGTAGATGTAACGAACAAGAATCCTATTAGCACCTTAGTATATTAAATTTCAATTCAAATGGCACGAACTGACCACTTTTGTATTTGTTTTTTGTTTTCTTTTTTGGAATTCTAATGTACCTACCTCAATCTAGAACCTGTTTCACGAATTTTAGTTTAAGAGGTTAATATTTTAGGCTTTTTATCTCAAACTGATATAGTAGTAAGTTGTATGTATGTGTTGGAAAATTTGTGCAAAGTCAAAGTATTCTATATTCAACTAGGCCCAACAACGAGCGCTTTTGAATCGTTAAACTAAATAGCAAATGATAGAAAATAAAATCTACTTCCAGCTTAGTGCTCTTTTATTTACGTTTTGGTTATATCCTCTAATTCGGTACACTTTCCTGAACATATCGTTAATTAGAATAAACTTTCGTATTTTATGTTCATTTCACAACCTGTACTCATACTCACAGTAATTCATTTTGTAAGGCCAATTTGCACGTCAAAATATACATAAATTAAGAATAATTAAAAATATTACTACGGGTTGCACTCATTTTTACAATAATTATAAACGCAATGTGATTAGGGTAAAAGTCAAACTAGTAGATTACTAAAATAAAATTCATAATTTTGTCAAATAATAACAGACGGAGATGTTATGAATTATTCGCTTAGAAATTTATCGTTGCTACTTTTTCGCGTTTTTATGTTATTATACAAAAAAATTCAACGCAAAAAAGTTTTATTTCATAACGATTTCGTACTCGATTGTCGTCACAAACAAATCGCAACTCAAGTTAATTGGGTACCTGAGCATTTCTAACTTTGTATCTACACCATTACAACTGATTACTTTCCTATATTTTTACCAATTTTTATATGATTGTTAACACTTTTGTTTATTATTACGCATAAAAAAGAAATATACAATGCACTTAAGTTAAGTAACAGTTAAATATACTATTAAAAAAATTTTAAACATATAAATAGGTTTTCCTAAGTAAATCCAACTATGATAGTTAGCCCCAATAAATATCTACAAACTTTTTGACAAATACTCACGTGAATTGCGGCGCGGCAAGCGTTTAATCTGTTCATTGCGCGGTCGACATGCGCAACACGCATATGTTAGTTGGGATCACATGCAATGATTAACGTTTACCACGCCACAATTCGCACTTGTTCGTGGCCGATGTTAGTGGTTCCTTATTAGCGGTGAGGTGACTTACCGTTGTCCGGGTCAGGCGCAGGCAGCGGGCCCACGGCGCCGAAGAAACGCTTGTCCAACAGTTGCAGCAGCTGCAGCGCGCTCTCGTGTACCGGTGCGCGCGGGCAGCCGGTGCACATCAGCGTCACGTTGATGATCGCCGTGTAGTGGTCGCACGGGTATTCCCTAAACAACAGATACAGAGTGATTTTAGAGTGAACAGGGTATTGAGGACGGCCACGTTGAGCACCTGGACTTAAAAAATGTGAGACACACTTGCAAAAGGAAATTCTTTACTCGTGTCGATTCAAAATACCACCTTCGGTCGTATTTTAATTTATCGCCTCGCCTGGTTTCGAACTTCATTTTTTTCGCACTTGTATCGTAATGTACTATGTACCTATTACTTAAATGTCTAATACTTTTTGCAGATTTAGTTCAGAAATACAGGAAATTAAAATCTAAATCATAAGAAACAGGAAATTAAAATAAAGAACGTCTGACGAGTTCAGTACCGGCAATAACACAGCCCAGTTAGCACAAAAATGTATCTTGTTTTCAATATATGTATGTACATTGACTTATTGTTAATATGTTTAAGATAATACAGAATTTGATTACTGAAGGGATCAACAAATAGCTGTAGATTCTATGTATATTGACAGAAAATGAAATGGCATAACAACAGTGGCAAAAGCATTATCAACACAGAACTGGCATGTTTTAGCATGCTGGAGGCCATAATCTCGAGTTTCTTACTAATTAATATTATTCATATATGTATACAAATTTATAGTTGCGTAAATATAAAGAAATAAAATTTTATTACACACATTTTTTTAATAATTTATATTTATAATTTAAATCGCCATGTTAGTATGTGAAGATTAAACGATCTTACCTGGACTGAAGTATCTTAAACGAAGTAATTACTTCGAGTTGAGGACCCTCCCTCCAAGATTAATATTATTATACTTGTTAATTCTTGCCCTATTCATTTCTCAATTAAGCTCAAAACTGATGTAGCCCGTTGCAATGTTTTAGTTTTTTTAGGCATGAGAACACTGTGGGTTCGGAGTTCGGACGAATGGCAAACTACTATAGCAACGTCGAAGTAACTACGAATATAACTTCCCCGAATTGGGAGTTGATCTGTTCTCTATTAAAATGTTCAAATTGAAATAATAACATTATTGAAAAAGTCTTTTTTGTGTCCATCAATGAGGGTTTTCGATAATTTTTCTGCCACCAGGCGGCGCTTCGTACGTACCTGGCTATTCATATATACTATTCATAGGCATCTGGGCCTAAAATATTGAAATTCTATTTTATTTGGAAGAGAATTGATTTTGTAATAGATTACGACTAATACATGGTCGTCGAACTGAAGATTGAACTCTAAAACAGGCGCTCAAAGTCACTGGTATTCAAAATAATTACTGTAACTTTGTTAATTTCATGAGAATTGACTTGGAACTATTTTATTCATTTATTTTAGGTAACAATATGACTAAAGTAATGGTTTTCAGAATAAATAAGCCTATAAATATGTTGAAAATTAAATGCGCGTATTTATTTTGACAGTTCGTTATAAGGTCGGCTCAGTGCTGCCATCTCACCTCCCCATAGCGGCAGAAAAAGTATCAAAAACCCTCATTAAAACGAGTGCGGTTTTTTTCTTTTTCTAGGACGTCTCATTTTGTTTTGACGGGCTGTTTTAATAGTGCCTACAAGATCAAAATGTTAAGCCCTTTTATTACAAAAATAAGGGAAACATCAGACTGACATAATGTCTATTTAATTTTTAGTAGGTGAAATGCTTGTATTAGTTTTACATTTCGCACCTTGGTGTTTTTTCAGCAACGATCCCGTGCTTAGTCGTAAGATACTGCGTATTGGGAAAATATGAAGGAACCACAACATTACTCGTGGAAATTTTAAACAAGCAACTCATAGTTAGGTATATGCAGCAACCTTTCAACTCTGTGGTATGCGGCATGCCGACATCAGAGGCGTCGACACATTACGTTGTATGATACTCGTAATAATACGTTTAAAATTCCCATCGAGTTTTATATTAGTTCCCTAATAATATCTCTTATCTCGTAATAAACAGGTATTTATAACGTGAAACATACATAATATAACATACATGTATGAGCGTTAGAGCGAAATAGTTCCGCTGACAACTAGTTTCGTCTAGTGATAACTGAAATGTAGATTTATGTCAGATATAGTTTTACTGAGAGAATTTCGATTCCATGGCGGCAACTAAAAGGAATGTCAAATACACTTACGTCTTATGACGTATTTGCATCCATTGCAACTGAATCGAAGAAACCAATAATTCAATTATTTTTTATTATAATAATGTGACATAAACAATTTAATTTCTTGTCACATGGAGCGTAATCAGATCACATTAAAATAAAATAAAAATCAAATCCAGATTAAGTTATGATTTTTTTTGTGATTTTGATTTCAACCACAACCATTTATTTATAAAAATCATTTTTTTTTTCGAATAGCAAAGTAAAGCTATTAGCTCGTACGATATCTCTCAAATACTACGCGGAATCGATCAAACACGGTTCATTTAAGCAAGAGCGCCTATCATGTCAGTAGCATGAGCGCAATCTCAAATTGTTTGGCTCTGAGTTGGGAACACATTCAACTGGCATATAATTATCGAAGTCGGCGGCTTAAGCCTCGTGAGGTGGACTCATTACAAAACGTATCCCGCAAACCCCACTGACTGATATTGAGCGAGGTGAGTGTCCTAAAAATAAGCATGTTTAGGCTTCGTTTATCTTAGGGACTCATTTCAATCTACAGTCTGCATTTTCATTAGATATAACAGTAACAGTTATTACAAGCTTGATGTACAGTCGGTTTCAAAATTGCATGGACAGTTTATGAATGAATTCAATCATAAATCGTCCATGCAATTCTGAACGCCACTGTAACTCATACATCTTGTAGCAATTATAGCGCAAGAACTATAAAATAAAGTGTTTTAATCTGTCACAGTTTTCTCCAAAAATAATAAAAATATTGTCAATTTAAAATAAGGGTCAGTTTACCGGGACCCATGATTTGTCATGTAAATCCAACAGTATTGCAATAAAAGTGTATAGTAACATAATGCTAGAAGAGCGAAACGGGCCGAGAATAGTGAGATGAGCGTCTCCCCTCGTTTTGGGGCTACAAAATAAGCTTGTGTTATGAATATCATTTGTTATTTGTATTCTTTTTTGCATGTTTATGTTTGGTTACGGAAATGCCTATTATTTATGAATCTTGTTATAAAACCCCAGTAAAACAAAAGCGTGTGTTTCTATTTAATTATTTTTTAAGAAATAGATAAAATTATTACTAGCCTTTTCCGCAAGTACATATAAGAAAAGGACAGGAAACATGAATTATCTGACTGATATATTTTTTCGAGGATTGTGAAACAGGTCCTTAATGATATACACATTAAGGACCTTAATGATATACACATTAAGGACCTGTTTACATTCTAGGGAAGCTTACTTAGGTGAAATATAATTAATTTCCCTAAGAAACTAGTGCCTGAATGCATGCAATAATATTCAGGTAATCATAACGTACGGATAGTGTGCACTAGGCTGCACCCACCCAACAAGTTGTGTGTTATGGTAAGTCGCAGCGTTCAAGGTCGACATTGTTATATGAGTATGTCGTAGGTATTCGCTTTTTCAACGACAAAATTAAAGAAAAGTAGGTATATGTTCGTATAACAATTAAATAATCCGTATATGAGCATTAATTGTGTCCAACAGAACGAGGGACATTTCGCCGCTCTTATGTGATAACGTTATGTGGCTACGATTTCCAGTAGGCTGGACGCACTTACATCAAATGTGAGTGTCCATTTTTTCTATTCGGATTATCTGCGGATTAGTGGGTCGAGCAGTATTGCGCTGGAAAAAGTAGTCACCGATTCATATGTGTCGTGTATGATCTATTTACTCCAATAATCAGTATAAACTTTTACTACTCGTATATCATATGAAGTGGAAATGTCGCACATTTAATAATATCGATACCGTGCTAATTCTCTCTCTATGACAGCAATTTAAAAGCCCTTCGTGGGCAACTCGGCCCACACACGACTCATATTTGTCAAACAATAACCAAAAGTGTATAATTTTCAGATAGTTTTTTTTTTTTAATTATTCTAGTACATACAATGTAATACGAACAGTAATCGAACGTACTGAAGAATCGGATAGCTGTTGACAGTTATGATAAACAACATTGTAATCTTGTGGTGACACATTGAATGCTGAATTTTGTGTGAAAGAAATGCCCGATTTGTTGTATAAAATATGTAAACAATTTGTTTATTAGCGCCTTCACTAATTATTCCAGCTACCTATTTGAGGTGCCAAATATTAAAAATACACATTATATCGAATTGTTTCTAGGATATTTGAAACGACTCTTTTGTTTTTCTAAAACGTGCTGCAAGGAAGTTTTCCAGGCACGAGTAATCGATCTAGTTTGTTCTTAGCTCTGGCAAATAGTGTTTTCGAGTACTTAAAGCTTGTACTGTAATAAGGCACGCATTTGATCTACGGCGAGAAAGAGCACAGCTATGAATTGAGAATATCTCGACCAATAAACATATGGGTAAGTAAAGTACAGTAGCAAAATGTTATGCCATGCCCGGTTTACCGGCGAGTATTAATCGTCGCACTCTTTTTATCGGCCGGTAACAAAACGCTTCACGCCGCTCGTCGACTAGTTTACAGCTTTACTCGCTACTCGCGATTACTTCCAGTCGGACACATCCCTATGCTCAACATGCGTTTAGCAGGTACTAAGGACCGAAAGTTAATTATGACACAGAATTAATTTAAAAACTCTTCTTGTCCAAGTTTATAAATGCAATGAGGATAAGTATGACTTGAATTTTAATGTAGTTATTGAATACATACCAACTGTCTAACGTCTGCGATAAAAACTCCGATGCCTACTAATAGTACGGTCAAATCGTACATAATTTTACCCTAAACTCGCAAATCAAGTAGTATCGCTGCATTTTTGGTATGTTGTTTAGACACCATAGGACAGTATAAAACCATATTTTGCAAGCAAAAAAAAGTTGTGCTAGCTGGGTAGTACGTGAAAAACTGCGAAATTTTCGGCCATTTTTTAGTTTCTGTTTTTTATTTAAAAAACCTTACGTTTTTTGATATCATATGCAAATAAACGTTTAAAGACTAATAAATTTCCAACAAGTTGAGCTAACATGCATTACCGTAGGTCTTACAGTTTCAGAGATTCGAGACTTTAAAAAGTACCCCTTTTTGTAAACTAGATAAAATTTTGTGTCTTGCTAAGGTTTTCGACTTAATATCGCCTCACCTCATTATGCTACGAAAAACATGCAATAATGACCTTATAGCGCACTTAATATTCTTTAATTTAAGGGTAAAATTAGGTCAGTGAACTTTGTAGTTGAAAGTATAAACCCGAAATTCCAAAGGCAGGAGGCCCGCTATCTAAGTTTTTCATACAAATCGCAAGTCGAGTTGCAAAGCTGCAATTTTGGTATATTATATAGGCCTTATAGATATATACGAAAATGTATATTAAAAGAAAAACAAAAAAATAATTTGGGCATAGGACGTAAAAAACGGAAAAAAATCGCACTTTTTTTAGTTTTTGACGTTTAACTAAAAATCTATTATCTTTTTGATACTGATTGCTATAAAACTAAGAAAGAACATTAAATTTGAAAGGATTTGAGCTACGTTGCATCACCGTAAGTTATATATATATTATGATACGACATTTCATAAAGTGCCCTTTTATCAAAACATAAACAAATTTTAGGTTACGTTAAAGCTAATCACTAACCCCCTTATTCATAAACGTCTGCTAACTTAACAAGCCGCTAATAATTGTTTGTCCCTTTTGCTCTTATGGACACATTGTTAAGACCGAAAGGGACAAACAATTATTAGCGGCTTGTTAAGTTAGCAGACGTTTATGAATAAGGGGGTAAATATTTAAATATTGGCAAAACGTTCGCGCTAAGAAAAAAAAGTAATTGTAGATAATAACTACATTAAATTTGGAACAAATTGAGCCGATAACAATTACTGTAAGTCTTATAGTTGGGGGTATCCGAGGCTTCAAAACATGCATTTATTTTCTTAACTTAATGAAGGGCACATTTTGAAATGTCGTATTTCTAAATCTATATAATTTAGGGTACTGCAAGGTAGCTCAAATCCTTTCAAATTTCATATTCTTTTTAAGTTTTGTAGCAATTAGTATCAAAAAGATAATAGTTTTTTAATTAAACGTCAAAAAGTAAAAGAAGTCCAATATTTTTTCAGTTTTTTTCGTCCTATGCAGAAATTCCTTTTTTGTTTTTCTTGTAATATGCATTTTTGTACGACCTTAAAGGGCCTATATAATATACTAAAATTGCAGCTTTGCAACACGACTTGCGATTTGTATGAAAAACTTAGATAGCGGACCTCCTGCTTTTTGAATTTTGCGTTTTTAGTTTTAATTACAAAGTTTACTGACCTGATTTTACCCTTAAATGAAAGAATATTAATTGCGCTATAAGATAATTATTTCATGTTTTTCGTAGCATAATTAGGTAAGGCGATATTAAACCAAAAACGTTAGCAAAACTCAACATTTTATCTAGTTTACAAAACAGGGTACTATTTGAAGTCTCGAATCTCTGAAACTATAAGACCTACGCTAATGCATGTTATCTCATCTTGTTACAAATTCATTCATCTTTAAACGTTATCTGATACATATTGTCAAAAACCGTAAGGCTTTTTTTATAAAAATCAGAAACTAAAAATAGACAGTAAATTTCACAGTTTTTCACGTATAACGCAGCTAGCACAACTTTTTTTTGCTTGCAAAATGTGGTTTTATACTGCCCTATGGTGTCTAAATAACATACCAAAAATGCAGCTTTACTACACGTTTTGCGAGTTTAATGTACGATTTGACCGTACTATAATAGTACAGTCATGGGCAAAAATATGTAAACAGTTTTTTATTTCTATCTGGAACATAAGGTCTAAAATTGTATATGAATGTATGCCATGCCCCTGTCTGTACAATAGTATGCTGTTGCACTATTAGTGTGTAGTTGTAGTATTAATGTGGTTATTGGTAACATTTCTCACTTTTTATCTCCCGGCGATTGCGTTTGGGACATATAGTTAGATAGGTATGTATTGCTTTCATTATAAACGCAGAAAGTGCAATGAGCGTCATTGGATGTGTCAAAAGATTGTTCTCAAAAGGGAGCCCTACAAGGCATAATATTATTAAGCCGTATTTAATTATAAACAAAGACAATATTGTTCTAGTAATAAAAACGAATTACGGCGCCTTCAATAGGAAGATTCAATGGGTCACTTCTACTTAAGAGCGGGGAGAGCAATATAAAATAGAAAGACTTTGGTGGAGATTAAATTAAATTAGTCCCTTGTTGGATTTCGCTCACCCGCGGACTGAAATGTTTGTGGGCATATCCTCAATATTTGGTTTGCGATTCCTCTATTGAGCTTCGAGATAATCTATTGAACAATTGAACTAATTTATAACTCGTTATAAATTCTAAGAATTCAAATCCCACCTAAGGCGTTGGTAAACTCGGTATTTTTCTTTGGTAGGTATATGAAATCTAATATTTACTTAATGTGAACTTTCGTATTTCCTATTCTTAAGCGTAGAGTACCTATATAAAGTTCGTTAGACTAATCCTTAGGAACAAGCAAGCAACTGCTGCATTTTTTTTTATGTTTGCACAACAAAGTGGCTCCACTCCACCTGATCGTAAGTGAAAAGTAGACCCCAAATCGCGGCGGCAACGAACAGGAGACAATCAGTAACCTGTTAGTTGCCACCGCCTTGCTGGCCCGCTAGAAGCTTCTTCTCGCTTCGTTTAAAGGGTCCCAACTTATAGGTATGCGGAAACACATGTGCCGGTAAAGAATTCCACTTTTTAATAGTCATATGAAGGAATTGCCGAATTTCTTAGTACGTGTGGGAATATTTTCCCATATATAAATATATTATTTAAAAACAATGGGACACACATGTCAAACAAGACGCCACCTCTCTTACTCTTTACGAAGGCCTTTCGAGAGAATACTCAGTGAGTATTTTGTTGAAAATCCTTTAAAGAATCCCGTTCACATTTAGATCAAATTTAGAGTACGATGCCTACTTTACCTAATTTGAACACTTTTTGAAAACAATAACCACTAACTACTATTAAATATTTAAAATGTCATACACTCCAGGCAGATTGACGTTTCGTCAATGATAATATTGATAATTGATGAAGTAAGTGTTCAATCATTGAATATTAAACCACAAATAGCTACGTAGTGCTTAACCAAAAAGTAGTTCTTAATTGTAATTGTAGGAAAATACTCGTACGAATAATGATCGTAAGTTAATGGGAAAGTATGACATTAACGTATCAAAGGTTCATCGGATCGATATATTTAAATCAAATCCCAGGTGATTATTTTAGCGAAAAGGACCCTCTTTCGAAAGGATAAACAGCGGAAAAAGCGAACAATGAAGGACTCAATTGATCTACGGCCTGTAAAGTCAGTAAGAATTAGGCCGAAAATGGTTGTCGGCTCTATAAATCCTCAACTGTTTTTAATAGATAGCGCAGTAGAACGTATAAGTAATTAGCCCCGGCCCCACTTTTACCACATTGACAAGTGCTACAATTGTAAATTTACTGTTTCTCTAATCGGGGGCGTCTATAGGCAACAGTTACCGCTTACCATCGGAAGGGCCGTGCGTTTGTTAGCCAACAACATAAATTGTAGCGCAGGAATTTTAATAAATGACTACTTATTTAAGAAGAATAATAAAGAATATTTATTTCAGAAAACGCAGAGTACAGATAGTCCAGGGGTGTCCGCACTAGGCTACGCCTGTATCGCGGGGAACCAAATACTATGAATAACTGAATTTGTTTACAAATTGAAATCTCGACATTAGGTAGCAAGTTACTTAAACTAAGCTAGTACAGTCACGGACTTTAATTGATAGACCACTTGTCACTGTGCGTATTTTAGCCGTGTAATGCAAATCGGGTTTAGTCGCTTTTACTCGTAAATCCTAATAAAGGAAGTAAAGTCATCGTATAACAGAAGAGCAAAAATTATATTTCTATTTTTATCATTATGAGTTTATGAACTGTCACTAAGGTTCGAATCTCTTAACTAAAATGTTAAATGGCGAACTTGACATTACATTCAATGCACTTAGCTTTATAATTAGGTATAACTATGACGTATTATCGGAGGTGCTCGTCAGCAACTCGGCACAAACGCCATGTTAACGTAGTTTTCTGCAAAGAGGTTATCATTTCAAGCGTGGTTTCGATGAGCCAATTAAATGTCTTAACTTGACTTTTCAATCGCAAAATATAAAAATATTTCGTTTCAAGATGGCGGGTTTACCGTGCATTTTCAAATCTGGTAGCACGAATTCGGCCGAACTCTGCAGGCGTTGCTACGGTTAGCCAATGACCGCTCGCGTTTTCTTGGGAAGGTGACATTACCATGGTTACGTAATAACAAAAAAGTTTAACCATTATTGGTTAAACAATTTTTTTTAGATATTAATTCTCAGTTGTCATTATTATTCATTATTAGCGTAGACTACCTGTACCTACGCTAATAATGTAGGTAAAAAATAATTGTACTATGAATAGATGGATATTTTTATTTTATGTTTTTAACTTTGCTAAAAGTTATACGAGTACAAGTGTTACATGAATATAATCAAAATCCAGCTTGAATAAAAGCACCTTGAACAGAGACGTCTAAAATATGTAATGGCACTTCACGATTTGGAACTTTTGTCTTCTCCCAGACAAAAGTTTTATGAGTCGTAGAAATGTCCTTTGAGTTCGGATGAATTAGTATTGACGCTCCAATCCTTAGTAAAAGGACAACCCGCGGAGCACTTTAACGCGTTGGGTTGGAATCGGGAAGTCTTGCGCGTTCTCGCAACGAATTCTAAAGATAAATATTTCGCAAGCATATCTTTGTACTTAAATGTCGTCGGCTGACAACCAAAAGTCAGTATAAAAACTGTCACTACTCTTAGCAAAGTCATATGTTGGTATTGATTAAAAGCTAGTAGTAGGTATTTGTAAGGCACTGGTCTCACCGCGAGCTACTAAGCTATGAACTATGTTCTATAAACACGAACACAAGATACGCACTCCCGTGTAAACAAAAGAGACACGGCGATACTCGCTTAGCTATCAGCAATGACATTAAATAATAAATGGACGCACAGAGCCAAACAAAAAAACCAAGAAAAGTAGCACTAAAAGTCATTTCTATCATGTTTCAGTTGAAGCTAATAACGCTCACTTACAATAAACTATAATAAAAAAAACTCAAAGAATAAAAAACTTTGTGAAGTGAGCAATAAGTGTCAAATTTGCGAAGAACACCGCAAAATAGTAGAAACTTTTTATGTTTAAGGAATAATGATGCTATACCGTAAGGTGATCAAATGTCAACTGTCAGAACTGAATAGCGGAGCAAAAGGACCGCAACATTTACTTCTGCAGCCCATTTTTTTGAGCTGTTTGGGGATCCACTTATATATTCTAACAGCCGTATTCATAAAAATTCCTTAATGGAGGTTTGATCTGTTCATTAACTAATACACTGATTAAGCCTAATGAACTGTTTATCTAAATGTTGATTCATAAACGCTCACTAAACCTATATTAACTAATAAGCCGTTAATTTACCGATTGGATTTGTTATGTTGCCGTCTTGACAAATATGGCTCAAAAATGTAAGCACATCACTACTTTTTTTTTTAATTTGACAGCTTATGATCGGATGGCGCCATTGCACAGAGCACGGACCTCTTTAGTGTGTAACCTTAGAGATAGAGGCGGCCTTGGCTGTCATTTTCATAGAAATCGACCGTGTCAGGTAATTTTGACATGTTAATGTAAATAGTGTTGTGGTATGGCTCGATATTTTATCGATAGATTAAAACCAACAGTTATTTGACTAAAAATGTTACTTGAAAAAAGCTATTCAAACATTCTCATTTTTAAAATCTCACTAAAATGATGTTGTTATGAATGATATAAAAACAGTAAAATTTATACATTTATTTGAATTTATATCTACAATAAGTACCTACTTACATTAAGTTGTTAGCTTTAAGGTTAAAGTTAAACAACAAGTGTTAAGGGTAAGGCTAGGCTGTCTAGTTATATATGTTACCTTTGCATTGGTTTGTTTGTTCAAGGTGTGCAAACTATATCTACTTATATTACGTTATAAAACGCAAAAAGAAAATGTAGGTATATCGTAGGTGCTTAAATTAAAATTGTAACTATAAATGGGAACTAAAATTAAACGATCAACTATAACTATGTAAGGAGTTTAGATGGTTAGGTAATTTAGGTATTATATATGAGGACAGATTAACTAGATGTATAAATGTATAAAGATATTTTTAAATTCGTAAAATGTACCGTTTTACGTTTTCTTGAAAGATTATCAGATGGGTTACTTGGGACAAGAAACACCTGGAAATTACATACTTAAATTAATATGTATTAACAGATAACATCAGAAATCCTTTAAAAGGTACTTTACTTTTAAAACATAATAAAATTATTTAGCAAAGCTAACTTACCTTGTCAAACGCAGGATGGAGTTTTAAAGTTGGACAGGCATTGGATGACAATATAGATCTTGGATTTGTTTTTACAAAACAGTCATTTTGGAAGTGGTCCGAACAAATTGTGTCGTGTTTTTGCGGAAACCAGTTCAACTTTCCAGTCGCCGTTATCCAGCGTTCTCTGACACATGGTTCTATAGGAAATCTAAAAATTAAGCCAGAATTTCTTAAACTATATGTTTTTGTATAGTTGCTTCATTGTCTGCACTCTAGATAAATATTATATTATTGCTAAATATAAATAAATAAATAAATGTTTGGGGGACAGTCTCATACAAATCAACCTAGCCCCGAAGCTAGGCGACGATATATATATGTACTTAATAATTATGAGAAATACACATAATTATATTTACTTATACATAGGAAACGTCCGTAACTCGGGAACAAATTTTGAATTTCTACTAACACCGTTTAGTTGTAAGTGTTTACATAGACTATCGATAACAAATTCAGCGTCGTGTCTCTTCACTATTTCTCTCGCCCATACTAATTTTATATTGAATTTAATATAACTGTTTTTACTTACCTGTGATAGGAAACGTTTGAATTTTGTTTATTAACGTACGTAGACTGGTTCCTGCACCAGATTACAGAGCAATGTGGCATTCTTGGTATATTTTTATAGTTTATATACCCATGACGTCCCGAGAGGTACTGACAGCACATATGCGTAAAACGCATATGCGCGGCACGGGTTTTGTCTGTCACGCCGTCTCTCTATAGGCGCCCTAAGAGTTCCAACCTCCTTGCGCCATTGTTATGTTAGTGGAAATTGCAAATTTTATGTTACGACTTGCAATTTTATGATGTATTTCATTCTTAAAAGTGTATTCAAGGATACGAAATGAAAATTGGACCGTAGAAGATAAGATACGTAAAAAACATGTGATTTAATTATGCTCTGTACGGACTTATAACAAGTTTATGAAATGATTACTTGTAACTTTTCAACGATTTTTATTACGCATGTTGCTACAAGAATTAGCAAAAGAAAGTGTTTTGGATGGAAAATAAAAACGCGGTAAGTCATTGTTTGTATTCATGTGTTGGTATGTGCATCGAGTTTTAAGGTTATTATTGTATATTGGTAGGCTATTATATTTGTTTTTCTGTGAGACACTTCCTTACTTTGCATACTTACATTTCATACATACATGCATACATGTTCATTTGTGCTAAATCAAAAAGTAATGACTGTAGGTTTACTGTTCTAATCAAGTATATGGAAAGCTTAAGTTCAAAGATAATGAAATTAATATTTAGGTACATATACATTGAAATGGCAACTATATGAAAAAGTGGTAGATGGTTTCAACATAAATAGTATCCAAAATATAGCACCTATAATAGTTATATTTATACTTTAATTTGATGTTTCATGGGTGTAAGGGAAGATAGTTAACCCTTTAACATGCAAGACTCAAAACAATCCTGGATTCAAGCCTCTATCCATCCTGTAGTACAAAAAATTATGCTTAAGAAAAAAATACAACAAAAAGACTGTCACAGTGGTGGTTGTTTTTGAGACCTGTGCCCTATCAAGGGTTAAGACAGGATTGCATTTATGCAACATAACAAATGTATTTATAATAAATTTTCATAGATAATAATAATTATGGTTGCTTTATAATCCTTGAAATGTAGCTAATAGATGAAAAGCTACATGGAATTATCATATCATACATAAGGCATATCTTAGGGAAAAAAAAGTAGTTTAAAGAAACATTTGATCATTTACATGTATGTAATTTTCAGTGATCGGATTAGGTAGTGCCATTTCGGGTGAATGACCTTAAACA
>JALPQI010022866.1:0-11416 GCA_025490895.1 Thaumatotibia leucotreta
CGTCGGAAGCTGTGCTAGGGGTGCTGCTTCGATAAATTATAGGGATGCGACTCATTGTCTGTGAGTAGAGATTTTGCATGCAGAATTGTGGTTTGCCTTGAAGACTTCGTGCAGCTAATTTGCGTAATAAACAAGTAGCTATATTTAAATAGACAATTGGGGTTTTTTATTTCCCGCACGACATATTTTTTAATTTAGATATTTTTTTTAAATTTTTACCTAAGTCACTTATTTTACGATTTTTAGAAATTAATAAATAAAATCGGCATTTTTTACATTTTTTCATTACATTCCATAAAAAGAACTTGATGAGTATTGATAATCCATACATAATAAATGTTAAAATTAAAAATTAAATTAAAATATATTTATTTGCCGAAAAAACAAGAACCCAAAAATAATATTTCAATGAACCCCACACTATTAGGCATTACCTGTATCGTGGGGATCAAAACCGTAACAGATTAAAAAGTCAGTGCGGCTTCAGATTTAATAAGTAATAATTATGAAGATAGTTGTATAAGAAACATAAATATAATTATAAAATTACTATTTGACCAAATTTTATCATAGTAATTTGTATGGGAATTTCAGATATAAATCGGCACGGGTTCCTATAATAGGAATGTGCAGATTTTTTTTCAGAAGTTTTTGAGGTAAAAGAAGCCGATTTAGAGGTTATTGATTTCTAAAAATCCTAATATAAGTACCTAACACTCTGCCGTACTTATAGGTGAAAAACCTGTCCTAAATATTTCGTAAATTATTTCATTCCTTCTATTTCACTACCGTCATACAAAGCTAAGGAAAAATGGTAGCGCAATGATATAATATAAGTAATATTCGAATAATACTTAAGGATTGTACAAACTTGTGATTCGGAATAGGTACAAATTAAAAAAAATGCTTTCGATGACTACAAAAATACACAATGGGGACGATGAAGTTTGGTGCTCCTAATAATATGCCTATGTACAAGTTAAATTTTCGATCTTTAAGTAGCGACACTGGTATTTAAAAATAGAATCGTAAAGTTTATGTCAGCTTCACCCCCTTCAAAAAGAATAATTTTGGTCATATTATAAGAAAATCGCCACTCAAATTATAATTCTTGTAATTATAAAGGCCAAGCATGAAACTTATACGCGCGAGTTTTTTTATAATAATAATTTTATTAGGACACACGTTCTCTCATTTACAAAAAAACTGGAGCAAAAACTAACAAAGCATATTCATATTACGGATTTTCCCTCACATTTTATTAATTGTACATTCCCTTACGACATTTTTTATGGCAGCACTTCCCGGATTAAACATTATATGCGACGCGGGGGACCAATCGGAAGCCATATTTGTTAGTGTTGTAGTTATAAATCAAATACTATCACTTTAATGCGAGTATTCCTTGTGGCATGGTTAATCCGATTAAATGAATTTTATTTAGATCTAACGTTTTGAAATTATAATTTAACACAATATTAGTAAAAATGTTGTTTGTGCATATTTAATTCTCTAAATTGTTTTTATGTAGATATAAAAAAATCGTTTTAGCGCTTACGTGATTTTACAAATATAATACATACAAGGTGCTCGCGACAGTTTGACAGTGATTTACAGTATTTCAGATCATATTTAAAAGACTAAAATGTCCTATACACTTTTCTAGATTTCGACTAGTTTATTTTTAATGAATCATCTATTCGTTGTTACTCAGTACAAATAGTTATTTGTTATACAAGGGTGCAAAGTTGTATTATACCCGCGAGTATGAAATTGAAACACGAGCAAGTGAAAGGATTCTTTAGTTGAACCACGAGCGAAGCGGGTGGTTCTAAAATAAAATCCTGAGCGCAGCGAGTGTTTTAACACACGAGAAGTAAAATACATTTGCACCCGTGTGTAACACAAAACTTTTCCCCTCACTAGCGAGGAAACTCAAAAAAGGTAATTATTTGTTCACATTACAATCATCATCAGGTTCGTGATAATAATTTTCGAAATGCATCATGTATTTAATGCAAGATTTTGTCGCAGTAAGCTTAGCACGAAAAAGTAAACGCAGCACGATTTTAACACATTCCTGTAGTTGCACACCAACGCCAGTGCATCATTAAATCATTCTCATTCATTATTTTTACAAAATTATAACAGACCACTCTGAAAGTTGTTTAGTTTACTATTTTTATGCGTGTTCGAGTCTGTGAATAAAGATTATAACCTATAATATTCATTGATAATGTTGACATTTTCTGCGTTTTGTGATCATCTAGTCATCTTATCATCATTCACTAAAACAATGGTTACTTATGGAATTTTAGGATTTATGTGTTAAAATCATCATATTATATAAAGGTTTGTATTTTACACCAAATTCTCAAAGCAATTATTTAATTATCATTAATGTGGAACGACTTCCATGAGCATTTTACGTTTTGTTATCTGTTAAACGAATGCTACTTCGCGCTACGCTCCAAGGTCATTACTTTGCCACACAAGTGAATAATATACGTTTTTACCCGTTCGTATTAAAGGATAAACGGGCGCTTTACGAGCTAGTGAGGGGAAAATGCCATTTTCATGTTAAATTCATTCACAATGGCACGTAAACTGAATATCCTAATCGACATTATGTCAAAAAGTGAACTTAGGAATTCTATGTACATGTGTGAAATTCAGTAACTAAATATAGGTAGTTATGACGTCCTAACCTAACTAACCCCCTGTTAAGAGCTTCACCCGTATTAGACTTACATCCTGTATATTGCTGAATGTGCCAAACGGGGTATCAATTTTATCATCATCATCATCATCATCAACCTATGTTAGTCCACTATTGGACGTAGGCCTCTCCTATTAACTATGCGTATAGACGCATTAGGAGGTAAATGCCCATAATCGCCACGCTGGGCAAGCGGATTGGCGATCGCAGTAATGTGTCCACTATGATGACGCTGCTGCCCATCATCAATCTTGTAAAATGGTCAGTGACACTTCAATCCCTAATTAATTAATTTATTTAAGCTTTGTATAAATTATTAACTATATGAAAATATTTTAAGCCTAATACTTATTTAGCTTAGTTACAATAGGTGGATGATGGTGAATGAAGAAATGTGACATAACTGACATAAGTATTTATTATGAACTCAATAGTCCAGTCATCCTCTCCTGATTGATACTTATATTTATTCAAATCTGTAACATGATTAGGAATGAAAGTCAATTTGTCTTGTAACTCGACCCACCATACAGAATATTACAGATTGATGGTTTTATCCGTCCGTCTTCATAATGACCGTCCGCCAATGGCTGGTTAGATTAGTGGATTATACTATGAAAGAGGAATATATTAAGCCAAGGGATGGATTGGCGATATTTATTGTAATTTCCAGGATCGGAAATAGAAATAACGAACGAGTGATATTGACAAAAATAATATCACATGTAGGTACTTAGCTGGCCCCTAGTTCACCATGATGACAATAGGGATGATGACTGTAGTTAAAATAAATTATTTAACATTATGCACGACATGATACACGAAGAAAATATTACTAAGATGTAGATTGCAGTAATTTTTGTACAGAACTTCTATTTAATAAATTGAAAAGAACTTAAAAGAGTAGGTCATTTTTGAGTATTTCATAAAAAATAAATCCATAGTGGTGATCGTTTTGACAGTTCGAAAAGAGATGCTGATTTGACTTTCCACTCATCATGCCTATTGTAAAATATCACTTTTACTGACGTCACAGGTCTCCGTACGCCGCTTACTATTGGATGGCCCATGTTTGATTATGGCTTGTTTGCCGACAACATGGAATTATTTATAAAAAACGTTATTACATCGTTGATAAACAACTTTTTATTTTCCGAGGGTCGTGACAATTGTCACTGGGTTTAAAAGAATTTTATTAATTCTTGATATGAGATTTGGCCTGTAACAGCATTTCACTATACAAATTGTCGTGTTGAAGATTGTAATTTTTACCCCGCAAGAAAGTAGGAATTTTCTATTAAAGTTCTTGCAATATATTTCAAGTTGGTGGCAAACAAACACATGGCTCGTTCGATGGTAAGTGGTAACCATAGCCTAATGGACGCTGACAATAGGAAAAATAGTTTTTTACAATTGTCACACCTGTCGCTATGATAAAATAGGGTCATTGTCAGTCAGAAAAACAAAAGTTGTCCACTCGGTGGTCAAAGTTAACAGCTTTTATAAGTCTATGCTACGATTTTATTACATAGGGTTCTAAAACGGGGAACCTAGTTGTACCAGAAATTGATTTATGGCAAAATTAGTTTATGTATGTCCGCCGAAAAAACGATAACCTAAATCTGACAATGACCCGGGCCTGGTGTCAGCCACTGAAATGCATAGTGCATGCATTTTATTGAAGATAAACCTAATATAAGGTCATGACTTCGTTGATTTATGATTCTATGTAACCTAGATTGAGCAGAGGGCATGAAAAGGATTGAGAGAGACATTATCCATTTTTTCATTCCATTTTCTATCGAGCACACTACACAGCAATACGATTTATGTAATATTTTTCTCGATAGAAAAAGGATTTGAAAACAAATTTGGATTTGGGAAATTTCGCCTTTTATTCATCGGTAAACGTAATTACCTAATATGAATATGAAATTACGGATCAATTGCAGTATTTAATTTTTTTAGTAGATATTTTCATTATTCGCACCGACACATTCCCAAATACAACAAAAATACCTGTATGATATCTTCCCAAATTTTGAACCGTATTTATTTATTTATTTAATTGACGAAAGAAAAAGATACGTGCTTCCTTTTTTAATATGTGCCTTTACCAATGTTATTCGTCCTATAGTCGATATATAATAATATAACATAAACTAGATTGCTACATTTCGGAGACAGTTTGCAGAAGCAGAGCTGCTCATTTGGATAGAAACCGATCCATTCCCCCTTTTTATCACATATCTACTATCCACAAATTGCGGTACCAACGCCGAGTCCGATATAAATCTCCCATTGAAAGAGTTCCATTCAGTCCTTTCAGGAGGACAAATACCGCTGGCAAACACTCCCGCGGAACTGAGATCAAAGTACGATAAAACACACGCCGTTTAATTTGGCGCCAAGCAGCCATTTTGTAAGATTGGCGGGTTTTCTTCAGGATAATGGGAATGGTTGAGAACGGTTTGAAATGGTGGAGGTCCTTCGATGGGTGTATACAGGGCGACGTAATATTCACTGGTTATAAAAACGGGTAAGTAGGGCATATTGGTGAATTTTACCTATATGACCAATATCCGATTCGCTGAAAAAAACTGGTGTATACCTACCTATAGCGTTTCGTTTACTGAAATATCTGCATTTTAATGGAAAAAGATTGTTTAACGTTTCTCATGTTGGTTCTACGGTTAAAGTTCATCAAAATGACCTACGGTTTAACCTTCTAAAACGTGAACAGTGAATTATACCTATCACCCTATTCATAAAGTTTGTCATTGTTGATATATAAAAAAAGAAAAATACCTACACTACGATACAAATGCAAAAAAAATACAAATTGAGTGGCGATAAATTAAAAAACGATCGAAGGAAGTGTTTTAAATCGACACGAGTAACGAATTTCCTTTTCGCACCTGTATTGTACGATGTTTTTCAGTACAGGTGGCTCTCCGAAGTTTTCGATCTGACATAAAATGAACCACTTTTGGCACTAGCGCGTACAAAAACACCATCAATACTGAAAAGATTCTACGGTCTTCTCTGCTATGGCAAATGCGTAAATTGTAAAATAGTATATTTTGATGCAAGTGCAAAAAAATTTTTTTCGACGAGGTTGAAAGTTGGAGCCCGAGTGAAACGAGGGCGACAATCACTCGAGTTAAAAAGAAATTTTTACACTTCTTCGACGACTTTTTTCAAAACAAGTGCCTTAAAAAGAGAAATTAACGCACGCGAAGCAAAATGCGCAAAGTTTACTTTTCCGTACTAGTTAGGAAAAGATCCTTACCTAATAGTATAATCTAATGTTCAATTAATACATGTAAATCACAATAATACTCGTAATATGCTTACATAGAAACAATATGCATTTACTGAACAATGTCTTAAATTTGTTCAATCCTGAAAGATTCAAAATGGAAAAACAGAAATAGGAAACATTTTCAGAACGTATTCTTTTTCTTCGTCCTATTCCTGCGTACCCGGGGGTCAGACGTAGAGTGTTTATGAGTTTTGATTATTCATCCGCAAGGGGTCGCAAGCGTCCGCAAATACAATGATGGCTGACTATCCGGCTCAAAGAAAGAAAGTCCTATGAACATATGGAAACGACGTCGATACCAAAAATATGTCAACACATTTGCATCTTATTCCTTTGACATAAGGAGAAAAATGTGCACTCATTTTTGACACAGAAAGCACGCTTGCAGCAGTTTCATGAAGGACGGTGCCATATTTGTTTTACTTTTCACACGAGACTTCAGAAAAATGACGTGTTTGGAAAAGGATTCTTTACAAATATGACAAAGGGGGAGACATGGACTTGTCATTTTCTGAATCTGGTGTTTAAATGTCACTGATTCACGCCATAGCCGATTACATAGCTGATTTTTACCCAATTTAAAAATAGGGTAGGTTCTCAATTCAACTGTTTTTTTTGTAGATACCTAAGTATGTTTACTTGATTGAGTCGTGTACTATATAATTTTCTAAAATATCGATTGGGAATAACCGACGAGAGTCGGTGTAAATGACGGGATCTTGGAGAAATCGGTTGAAGCCGGTATTTAATTTTTAGTGTTTCGTACCTCAAAAGGAAAATAAACGGAACCTTTATTGGATCATTCGCGTCGCCTGTCTACTCTGTCTGTCCTTCAGTTACAACCGATTTGAGTTAAAATTTGGTATACATATTATATAAGTTTGTAAGTTGGTGACCCAACGATGGACGTGGAACGTAAATAACTGAAGTTTAAATATGAGGGTTAGTTTTGGGGGTAAATAAGAAAATAAAATAAAAAAGCACAAACTGGATTATGCGATAATATATCAAATGAAAGGGCTTAGGGTGATTATTAGAAGATAAGTAATATACACTTAAATATTGGTATAATGACATCTAATATTTAAGTGTTATCATGGTGTTAGAAGGCATAAGCATATATCTGATGACTGTACTATCGTAGAATACCTATTGCTTACATAAGTTCTGCAGTAAACACAGCCAGACACCCTCGCTCTTCACCCCGAGTGTCGCTGCTGAATAATGCAAGCCTACACTGTCTGTTTTTAGGGTTCTGTGCCTGGTGACAAACGGAATTGTATTGCTACATTTATAAGTAGTTATATTATAGTACAGGGCATCCTATCTGTTTGTTTATATCTCACTCGCTTAGAAATGTTAATTGTGCTTTATTCCATTGTAAAATAGGAGCGACACCTGCAGGCACAGCCAAAATGCCATTCCACAAACGTATATGTACATACTATAAGTCACATGACCGACGTAGGTAATAATCAGGGATCCGACAAATGTGCGTCATTGTTCGCAATAATATGGTCATGGCACCAAATTTGATTGAAAGAATAATAGAAACGAATAATTTCTTGAAATTTGATTTCGAAGCTTTGAGGGATCTATTCACAAAGGTTTTCATAGTTACCGCTGTCAAAAAGGTAATTCTCTGAAAATGATTAAATGAATAATTATTCAATCAACTTTGGAGTCATGTCCATATATTATTGCGAACAATGACGCACATTTTTCCGATCTCTGGTAATAATGTATGGTCACGTGACTTTTCGTTATTGTCAGTTATTCATCTGTGCATATTGTGGAGTTGAACTGATAGGTATAGTATTTCTCATTTTTACCACACTTTACCAATACTTTATTCAAAAAAGGTATTAGTAAAAATATTATTTCAGCGGTTTAGTAAAACGGTCCTAATTTGTCACTTGCTATAGTGGCGCTTTAGACATTTAATTCGTATAGAAGTAGATTATCAAAGTAGCTCTAGGATCCTCATTTTCGGGATCAGGTCGAGATGCATGCGAAGCGTATAATTGGCCATAGAAGTGTTCCACTTCGGAAAGGACTGCCGGCTTCGAAGTAACGACTTCTCCACGAGCTGTGGTCAGCTTCGTCAGGAGGCTCCTTCCGAGAGATTGTACAAACACCTTTGACCCGGGGGTAAAAGGTGTTCTGCTCGATCGCTCTTTCAATCGAAAGAGTATTGGAGCACCGGAGATCGTGTCGTACGTGCTTACTGATCTCTCGGTTTAGAGTCCGTTTTCCTGACGAAGAGACGGGTGGATCTCTGCGGGATCGAATCAGAAATGAGGTTATCCGGCAGAGAACCAAAGTGATCGACATAGCCCACCGTATTAGCAAGCTGAAGTGGCAGTGGGCTGGCCATATTAGCCGTAGAACCGACAACTGTTGGGGTAAACGAGTTCTTGAGTGGAGACCGCGTCTCGGCAAGCGTAGTGTAGGACGCCCTCAGGCAAGGTGGAGCGACGATTTGCGCGGGATGGCTGGCAGGAGCTGGATGCGAGCAGCCGAAGATCGAGAACGGTGGCGTGAAATTGGGGAGGCCTATGTCCAGCAGTGGACTGCGATAGGCTGATGATGATGATGATGATGATGAAAGGTAGATTGAAAAAAAATATCCATTAGTTAAGGTCTTAATAAAAACAAAAATCACGATCGCGAAAAATGTGCTTCGAAAGTTAGTCATGTAAACTATACCTACACTGCCTAACAAACTTCGGCAGTAGTAAAAGGGGGCAAATTTAAGATATAATTTCATATTGTTGATCGCTCTTACTATATTTTAATTTGTCGTTTTTTTTCAGTGTCAAAATTTGTTACACAAAATTTTAATTTCGTATTTCGTTTTTGGGTCAATAGTAGATTGTGTCACAAGGGATCAAAATGGTGTATTTCCGGCGTGGGCGTATATTGAATCCTGAATGGAGCAACGGATTCCACAATTGTTTCTAAAGTGGAATCCTGTAATGAAGTGGTAACGCCCAAGACGAAATAACTTTGATACCGTGTGACACATACTGCTTTTCACATCACCTATGAGAAAAATAAAAGATATATCACATATTTAATACTTATGTATGCAAATAATCGATTCTGAAGAAATTTTTATCAATTATGAACGTACTATTTATTTTCATATTTCATTTTTTAGGCTGGCAATAGAAAGTCCTTGCACAGAAAAGTGCCACTTAAACTTTCCTATCCGGTGCATTTGTATTTCTTCTTTAGGCTAAATTTTAATCAATACCTCAGAAATTGAAAACAAAACATCATCTCGTACAAAAATCACCACTGCGTCACGTTTTTTAGGGACACAAATTAAGACAACGAAAAGAATTTTGACCCTTTCGTTAAAGGCCTTTAATTATGTTTTTTTTTTGTATTTGACCTATAAAACAACGAGGATATTGCGTTCTTATGGTAAGCGAAAACGTGGGACATTTTTCTAAAACCCTTACATATACCTAAATAGGTAATATGATTAAAATAATGGAACCCTTCGCGCGCTAGCTCAACTCGCGCCTGGCTAGTTTTTGTAATACACTGCAGCAAATCCAATATTCAAAGATAAGATTTCGTGAATTGCAGATGTTTAAGATGGCAGATATTTACAGGTTCACAGTAAAAATTTCTATAGGGTGTAATGAAAACTGTGGTTATCCGTTTCTTCGGTATAGGGAAAATGTATAGGTGTCTTACATAAATACATACATCATCAGCCTATGATAGTCCACTGCTGGACGTAGGCCTCTCCTATTAACTATGCGTATAGACGCATTAGGAGGTAAATGCCCATAATCGCCACGCTGGGCAAGCGGATTGGCAATCGCAGTAATGTGTCCACTATGATGACGCTGCTGTCCATCATCAATCTTTTATCAAATAATGGTCAGTGACACTTCAATCCCTTAGTCGACTCTTACGACACCCGCAGTAGGAGTTGGGGTGGTGACAAATGTATTCTTACTGCCGTCACCACACGGTAATAGGTGTCTTACATAGGCCAAACAACTTTTTATATGTAGGTAAGGATCTCCTTTGAGAGCTATAATTGATTTCATTATTCGCGTTACACGCGTGCGCGTTTCATACCATAACTTATCCAGTTATTATTTCTGATCAAACGAATCGTTTGCGATAACAATAATATTATTAAATTGTATTAATCATTAAGCTAAAGTGGGACTGGGCTGGACACGTCTGTCGGATGCCTAATGAGTTGTGGGGCAAAATCACCACAAAGTGGGAGCCCAAAAACTCGAATCGAGCATCTGGTAGACCACGCCGGCGATGGCGGGATGAACTGGACTCCTTCTTGACGGAATGGCCAAACACAGCGCTTGACCGGGACCAGTCGAGAGATTGGGGGGAGGCCTTTGCCCAGCAGTGGGACACGACAGGCTCTAAATAAATAATGATCTTATTCAATTTAATAAAGATTTCGGATGATGAGAGATATGAGAGTCCTAGTGCGTACACCACAAGAGTGCACAAAGTTCTTGTTCGTATCGAGGCCTCAGTATTGCGCCTTTTAAAAGTGGTCGTCATAATAATCACCAAATTAAAAATTTAAAAAACCGACTTCAACCGGTTTCTCCAAGATTCCCGATTTGTTTCCATCATTGGTTTCCTCAAATCCTACTTTCTGAATGCAAATTCTTGTAAATGAATGAAAATTACCAAAAGCGCCATACATGTACCTATAACATTTGAAGAGATCCCTCGATTTCTCCAGGATCCCATCATCAGACCCCAACTTGGTGCCAATGGGACCATCTCGGGGTAATACACGTTCGATCACAAAAAGAAATTTTAGAATCGGTTCACTATTCTCGGAGATATCATGTAACATACATACAACAAAAAAAATAAATAAATAAAATTCAGTCGAATTGAGAACCTCCTCCTTTTTTTGAAGTCGGTTAAAAACCTTATGAACGTCGTGAGCTCAGCACAGCATGCCTATCTTCAGATTCAACCGAAAAGTCACGTGACCATATAGAAACGGTCACGAATCACCTCATTCTCATACATTTATCCTTATCGCTTATTATCGTATACGATTGCTGAATGGCATGTGGGCTATGCTTTCTGTTATAGCCAGCCAGACCGAAATTGAAATACTCTTTTGTAAGGAGATAAATATACAGTTGGCTAGTATACTTGTACCACGAGTACAGAGAGTATTTATTTTATTCTTTATTCATTATCTCAATAGATACAAAATACAAAAGAGCAGGGATCGGAACCGGTTTTTTAGAAAAACCTCGATATAGCTCAATATTTTAAAATCTTTTACGCTCTTTATGTAGTATTCGACATTTTAAGTAATTATTAACATTATATTTTTCAATTACTCC
>JALPQI010022867.1:0-12952 GCA_025490895.1 Thaumatotibia leucotreta
ATGACTCGTTTGAACAGGACCTAGACAGATAGAGCAGTCTCCCTCAAAACCAAGATGGGGCTGGTGAGAACTTTGGTGTTCTCGATCTTCATCTATGGTGCAGAAACGTGGACCCTCAAGAAGGCAGACAGATCTCGGATTGACGCATTTGAGATGTGGTGCTGGAGGAGAATGTTAAGAGTACCTTGTACAGCCCGCCGAACAAAATGTGTCAATCCTCCAAGAAGTGGGGGTCACCGTCAGGCTGTCAACAATTTGTCTTCGCAGGGTTTTCGAATTTTTCGGTCACATAGCCAGAAAGAAAACGGACACATTGGAAGCACTCCTGGTAACAGGGAAAGTTCAAGGAAGAGACCGAGAGGAAGAAGCCCTATGCGCTGGACAGACCAAATCCGCGACATCACCAAAACCAAAGTCCATGATGTGTTACACATTGCCGAAGACCGTAACAAATGGAAAGCGATCGTCCAAAGATTAATTCGTGGAGGTCACGACACTCAGCAGTGAGGAATACGACATAAGGAGGAGGAGGAATAGTCCTATAAAAAAGTAGAATACCTATACTGTTTCGAATTTGCATTGTGGTGACGGCAGTAATAATACATTGCAGTCACCACCCCAACTCCTCCTGCGGGTGTCGTAAGAGTCGACTAAGGGATTGAAGTGTCACTGACCATTTTTTTGGTAACGATTGATGATGGGCAGCAGCGTCATCATAGTGGACACATTACTGCGATCGCCAATCCGCTTGCCCAGCGTGGCGGTTATGGGCATTTACCTCCTAATGCGTCTATACGCATAGTTAATAGGAGAGCGTATCGTAGTTTTCCCTTTCTGTCACTCTTTCATATTAGCGCGACAAAGACAGGTAGCTGCCTTTCGTTTACGATTGACGATTAATCGTTAGCAATTGGCAACTTGTCTAAGCACCCAGATTGCCCAGCGTGGCGCTTATGGTAATTTAGCTCCTAATGCGTCGATAAGCATAGTTGATAGGAGAGGCTTTCGTCCAGCAGTGGACTAAGAGAGGCTGATGAGATTATGTAAATCTAATCCCTTAATAATTTTAGATAGTAGATGATGTGTTATATCAAAAGAGCTTTTCGCGGGAGCTAACGGTAGACCAATATCGAAACCTTTTCAAAACTTAAGTTATTACATTAGAAAACTGTTTTATGAGGGCAGAAATTCTTAATGGTTCTTCTCAGAGCAGTGGCGTAGGGTTGTATAGAATCTGTCAAGCTTATAATGGTACCGTGTTTAATCGTTTGTCGTTGTTGCCGTCAGGTTCTTACAAGTATGTAAGTGCGAAGGTGATTGCGTTGCACGATAAATTGATAAAACGGGACCACCATAAGCCACCTGTAGTCGTTTCCTTTTTTTATTTGCTAGTGTGTCTGACGATAAAGAGACTAAGCAGCCAGCACGTTTTATTAAGTTAGGTATTATAGCGTCACATTAGGGACAAAACATACATTTTTCATGAAATGAATTGCTTCTTCTAAAGACAGATTCAGCTTTAGACCCAAACCACGAAAACCTTTCTTATTCAACTAACAATAAACACACGTGAAAGTACTCTAAATTTAAAACGGATTCTCAGAATGGGTACGACAGAGCTCCAAGCTTTGAGAGAAACGTCTTTGGAAATAACCACGACCGCTGCACTCTCAATGATTGGGCTGGACTTCTTGCTGTCAGAAACTAGAATCTTGAATGTTATTTATTTATAGTGATAACTTTAACTCGGCTATTTTATTACTTGGAGTAAAGTATAAATAAACTGTTTTTTCTGAAATAATTGTGAAAACACAAATCAAATTATTTATTATTTTGATTGGATTATTTGATTGAATTATTTAAAGTAATAAAGATCATTAACTCCAATAACAACTTGGCAACTTGTTAAATTTCATAATTATTTATTAACTATATCTCCGACCATATATAACATGGACGTCTAACGCCAGCTCAAAAATGCCCCCGAAAGCAATTGTTCAATTGTGTCAAGATGGGCAGAACATAGTTTTTCTTAACACCGCACATAATATATGTATTTCGGCGCAACATCTTTGACAAACGTTTATAGAATATAGCCAATCAAAACTTTGATGGCGGTTTAAGTTTTTATAGGTTGATGTTAAAATTAATTACAGTGATGCATTGAAGAGAGGGTGACACTTGTCAACTAAAATTCAGGACCGTTTTTGAAAGGCAATTTAATATGGCGTGCGACTTCCAAGTTTTATTTGTTCGTAGAACTAAATATTTTGATTTTTAATTTTATTTTTTCCCCAGTAATCACACTACTTAATACTATAATTATAAATTATAAATATTGGATGTCATATATTATACGAAAGACCAAACGACCAAGATCACCAACGTCCGAGGTGGGAATCGAACCAACGTGCTCAGCTTTAGCGGCTGATTCCTGCACCGCTCGGCCACTAGGTCTTACTCTTCGATCTTCTGTTTTTACTGTTTCGTATAAAAAAAGTGTTGTGACCACCCCAACTCTTCCTGTGGGTGTCGTAAGAGTAAGGGATTGAAGTGTTATTGACCATTTATTTATCGAATAATGATGACGGGCAGCAGCGTCATGAATACCTAATAGTGAACACAATATTGCGATCGCCAACCCGCTTGCCCAGCGTGGCGATTATGGGCATTTACCGCCTAATGCAATGGCATACGTATAGGCTAAGTACAGACCATTGTCTAGCAGTGGATTGATATCGGAATCTACAGGTCTTATCCAGTTTAGGCATTGGTTTAACATGCATCTAAAAGCAATTTCGTAACCAAATTGCTCGTTAAATTAAACCAAGTCGTCGGATCAATAGAAATTTTCGTGTAAACGGTGCATGGCCGAATTGTTTCGCAAATATCGTGGCAGGCGCCTGACGGCCTATGTAATGATTGGATGCGCATTTAACACATCCATAATTGAAAATTTCTGACATCTATAATTAGTATTAAAATATTATCGAACCGGGTTACTCACGTAAGTCGAGGATGAGGACCCTCTTAATGGGTCGAAACATGTCGAGCAATTATCGACTTAAATACGTGAGTAACCCGGTTCGATAATATTTTAATACTAATTATAGATGTCAGAAATTTTCAAAATTGTCTTACTTACTTAAGAACACGAAGCGTCTAATAGTCCGTCTTAGACGACAATCTAACGCGAATCATTGTTTAATTACTAAACCACGAGAGAATTATTCACACTCCGTAAATTTCCTAACAAAGCTAGTTCCCCTAGTTTCCAGTCCATGTGATATCTTATTATATCTCCAGGCTTCTCATAATCATAATATTCATATTGTCCGCCGTGAACAGAGCTTCCGGCGATAGTCGTTCTATTTCCGGTTCAGTTAAGTGACAGGAAATTAATTCAAAACTGGATTTACATCCGACATTGAAAGGGTTGGGTAAATAGCCTGTTGTGGATTGTAAGCAAATATTGTAATTTGGCTATACTTTATTGTATTACGATTACTGGCAACACATTTACAGTTACAAAACATTTTTTTTTATAATTTAAGTAACATAATTTTGCATAAAACCAGCGTCACTCAGGAGACCGTGACCATGGCAATAACAGACACAAAAACTAACGTATTACGTCAGTTGATCCGTCGAAAGCGGACAGTAGCTTAAGAGTCCCCACCAAGATCAATTCTCCATACAAAGAGGCCCAGGATTGAGGCACATTGGACATAGTGATCAAAAAATCGCCTATGCGCTGCCTACCTTGAGAACTTAGATCGATTGCCTCTATCTACGCCAGTAATTACACCGGTAACCACACTGCCAACTATTTAGCGGCAGGTTAACGGGTAAGAAGGTGATAGCTATCCAGCCGGACCCTGCACGAGGTCCTACCACCAGCAAAGCAGCATTTATTTTCAAATCAATTTTTTTTAAATCAATTGAAAATTTGTAAATACTATGAGGTAAGATATATTTAAGACACAAAGGGCTATGGAGCGAGTCATGTTAGGTGTCTCCCTTGTTGTATATTTGCCCAATATGCAGCCAATCACTATAACGCCGGGAAACGGTGACCAGCAGCCGTATCATGAGCTGGTAGGTAAAGGATACGTTAGGTTTTACTCGATACGTAATGCATTCTATTGCAATCGAACTGACATATTGGAGCAAGCACGATGATCTGCTTTACGCATCGAGTAAAACCTAACGTTACGGATGTTTACAAAGTCATGATACGGCTAGAGGGGAGGAACTACTGCACTGTCACTTGGTTCTAGTGCACTATCTCAGTCTAGGTGAAACAATGACATCTAGTGACCATTATCGCGGATCAGCGCGGAGTTGAGCGTTGCTTGCTTGGGACTCTTAAGTTGCGAATCCCGGTTGTTATTTGAGACAACAACCAAGCCAAGTTACAGGCCCTCGGGCTTGGTAAAGTTCCTTCAAGTTGTCCGTGGGTAGTTTCCTAAGTTTAAATGGCAGTCGTTTCCGAAAATTAACTCCCCAGGTAGGTAAGTTAGGGGAGGTAACCAACAGCCATAAACTAACCCCGTCTATTTGGCATATTTAGTTTTTTTTCAAAACGTTTTTTCTACAAACTTGACAGGTTTTTTTTCGAATGGTATTGCAGATATTGTGGTCAACATCATGGGCACATTACACTACTATTTTGGTAGCTGTACGCAGTTCCAACCTAACCTGTTAGAACTGCGAACAAATTGGATAGAAATGCGAAGTTTTCTCCAAAAGTATCAATATATCGACGCTGGAAAGCAAACACGTAGTAACCAACACAAGGTCAAAATTTTTTTATTGCACTTTCGGAATCTTCGATTTTTTCCGCGTCGATTGGTGCCATCCGCGTGCCGATATGATGAAAAACAAGGAAATTAGGAACTACAAATTTTCCCATTTTTCTTGAAATGTATTCTCCAAACACGTAGTAAGTAGCAAAAAAACCTCTGTTATTTAAATCAAAGCATTTACAGCACTTAAAACCGCCCGTTGTTCTGACGACGATGCTGGTTACTACGTGTTTGCCGCTCATAGATTTGAAAGTCTTGCAGTTACGCCATTTGGCAGGAAATAATATTTTGGCTAGCAGTATCAAATTAGAGAATCTTGTCTTTTACTGCGTTTACAAGGATCACGTAAAGCTAGCTACTTAATAATTACTTCACTTTTGTAGGGTGTAGGGGCTTAGATTCGCGCGCCTTAAAACGTTTTAACGTGGCAGTCGCCGCCATTGCGCATACGTTTACGACGTCACTCAGTGCGGTCCGCGGAGCGAAAGTGAGTCGAAGTGTTTGGAATTTTGAAACATTATAACGAGAATTTTGCCTAAAGTGATTACTGATTAAAATAAAAAAATTAAAACGGATAAACGCACGTATATTCATTAAATTTAACTTCATTCCGACGTTTCGAACACTTTATAGGGGTTCGTGGTCTGCGGGCGACTGACAATCGAGGAAATTTGATAGATCTACTTACATCAAAATAAGAATGATAAGTACAAAACTACCCACAAAGAATATACTAAACCACAGACATTTTAAGGGATGTAGATATTACAAATATTGCAAATGAAGCTAGTTATTCATTATAAGTATTTTCAAAATGAAGACAAAAACAAAATAAATAATCTACGCCGGTTCTATCCCTACACCTCTGACCTGAGAAGAAATCCCTTGTTTTGTATGATTGTATTGTTAGGAAGGTATCCCAATTTTGGGACCGGCAAGAAACTCAGCGGGACACATCTATTAAAAAAACATTTGTAGTACTTCTTAAGATCCACATGCACTAAACCGAAACATAAATATTATTTACATACATACGTATTTCTTATTTGTAAAAATTGCCTGTACTAAAAAGCTCAATACCGTCGTACCCATTAGTCTCACGGTCTATGCGAGCCTGCCTGCTCCTTTATTAGATGAACTATAGGATCCCAAGCTGGTGATAGTGATAAGCTTGTTTCTATCCTATTAAAATTTGAATATTTCATTATCACAATGACCTCGCCAAGTGCGAGTCAGAATCGCGCGCGAAGGGTTCCGTACCATTGTCATTGAAAAATACAGTTAAATCAACCTATCTCAAAAACTATAAGAGATAATTTAATCAAACTAAAAATCGTTGATAAAGTTTATTAATATGCAATATTTTTTTTTAGAATTTTATAGCACGTAGTTAAAAAAATAGGGGGGGGGGGACACATTTTTCAGACTTTGACAGATGATGTCTCAAAAACGGTTAGCTTAAATAAAAATGTGACATATAAACCTTATATCATTTTCAAAGACCTTTCTATTGATACCTCACACGCTTATATACAACTAAAAAAAAATTCTATCCCTCAGTTACATGTATGGAGGGCCCCAACCCCGATTATTTTTTTTACAATATAGTATCACAATTTTGTAGCGGTCCATAAACCACATATCATTACCAAATTTCATCACTGTAGCATTTATAGTTTCTGAGTAAATCGGCTGTGACAGACGGACAGACGGACAGACGGACAGACGGACAGACGGACATGACGAATCTATAAGGGTTCCGTTTTTGCCATTTTGGCTACGGAACCCTAATATTGTCTGTGGTTAAGTAAATTTTTCTTTGTGGGTAGTTTTTGTACTTATCTTTCTTATTTTGTTTGTTCGAAACATCGGGATGAAGTTCTATTTAATTAATATACTATCCGTTTCTATACTTTTATTTCATGAGCAATCATCTCAGTAACCCAAGAAAATATTAAAGTGATTAATTTTATTAACAATGTTAGTTTTTTATTTTTTTTATTTGGACGTATTCAAAGTAGGCTTTTCTTTTGTTAGTATAGGTATATTATACAAAGTTAACGTTGTGTTTATATTATAATAATTAACTACATGATTATTAATGAAGATAACTGATACTGCAGATATAGACTGAGCAAAAGTAGTATAAAGATAGAATGACATACTTTTTTAGTCGTTTCTTCTGTCCAGCGTGGACGTTTCTTTATTATTTAATAGGATCTCATTATGTTTTCTATATGTAGGAACCAAGTTCATATTGCGTTTATATTATTATAAATATTATAATAATTTATCTTCATGGTTATGAATAAATGATTGATACTTTAGATACAAGATAAACAACTAAAAAATGTTATCAGTCTCAAACGTGCTAGATAGAAGTACTTATAGATTTTTTAGTTATTTATCTTGTTTAAACTGGGCTCAATTATGTTATACTTTGCTAAAACTATACATTTTATAAAAGTCTAATTATGATTTTTCAAGATAAAGGTATACTTATACGTTTCGTTTTTAATTTAATTATTTCATTTTTGATTATTACACTTCAAGTGGTTTGATTTTCATATTTAATTCCTTTAAGTCTCTTCTCATTTTCAACGAAACATTTGAAAAGTCGTGTGTTTTGTTTCGCGATTACATTAAAGTCACTTTAAAAGTCATCCTAAAAATGTTGGCAATACATTTAATGCATTTGAAAATACTTACAATACGAAAACAAATAGTGTTACAGCACTGGGCTCATTGAAATTATCTAAAGCATGTGGTTTAACACTTTATTACCGTTACTTTTAGTAAACTCAAAGTGGGTTACTGCGTTTTTGCTATCCACAAAAACGATAGAAAAATGCTATTTCATACATTTGTTGACGTCGGTTACTACGTGTTTGATAACTGTAAAAAAACAACCAAAACGTAGTAACCCACATAACTCCACTTGTAATAACTTATGGTGAAATTTATTTAAATGAAATTAAAGACAAAAAAAATGTGGATATTGTGTCCAATTTTTAATAAGATGTGTCCATAAATACGAAAGTTATGATTTTTTTTTCAAAACTCGGGAGGTTTTTCGGCTCTGGTGAACAATTTCATTTTTGTGGGTTACTACGTGTTTGCTTTTCGCCGTCGATATGCTTAAAAAGGTGAAAACGCCATTTAAAATGCGAAAAAGTTTTTCTGAGAAAATGTATACGCTCGTTTTCAATTCCATTAAAACTTTTACAAGAGACTATCAAAACGGATTGATAGGCAAAAATCTGTTTTTTTCCGCTCGTTATATCACTCAAAAATATTGCAATGCGCCGGTTGTAAATTGGTTTGCAATGCCGGTTCAGATGACGATGCGAGCCGATACAATGGTATTCGAGGGTGCTTCGCGTACAAGGGCCGTATTGGATGCCAATGATGTATATGGAACATTCGGAACAGTTGGCATATTCGGCTGATTGTTGCTTATTGAGGAAATTGTGTGATAATTTGAGGAGTGTCTTTTTAAAAGGACTTATTTCCACCCTTCCAAGGGTTATTTTTTCTGATTTCATAAGAGAAATAATCACTTTTAACAAAGTGGAATTAATAATAATAATTATTATTAGACTGTTTTGTCCCAGCAAAGACCCCCCCCCCCATTTTTTCAAGTTTTCACGGTATACACAGCGAGCAATGGAGCGCAGTATATTAGGTGTAAAGTTAATAGATCGACCAGATCGTATCCGGAACACAATAGCGCTCCAGAAATAAAATTCCTGATGTATGTATGGAAGGCGGCGATGTTAAAGTGGGACTGGGCTGGACACGACTTCACACGTTTCATTATTAAAAAAAAATACTAAAAGATGTTAAAACAGTGAATCGAATGATGTAAAATTTTTTTTGATAAATTGCGAGATACTTGATTTCTGCGTAGGACCGCCGAAATGATCTGTGGGCCAAGATTACCACAGAGTGGCAGCCCAACATCTCGAGGTGGAAGACCCTGTCGGCGATGGCGAGATAATCTTGACTCGTTTCTGAAGGGATGGTCAGAGCGTCCTGGCGCCGGGGAGATCCGAACCGACCCGACCCTAGATAAAACTGGGACAGCGGGAAGGAAGAAGAAGAAGGTCAGACACTGTACAAAACCGTGAAAACTGGAAGTAGAAATAAGCCCTTTTGAAAAGACACTCCTCAATCACGTATGTTACGAACTTATTGGTGTGTTTTTCGGGTATGTATTTTTTACCCCCTTATTCATAAACATCTCCTGACTTAGCTGGTCCCTTTCGCTTTTATAGACTTTTTGGTAAGACCGAAAGGGACCAGAAATACTTAGCGGCTTTTTAAGTAAGCAGACGTTTATGAATAAGGGGGTAAGCTTTTATTTAGATAGTCTTAGTCCCGTTCCTCATTTGACTTACTTTCCAGTTACCAACTGAGCTGAAATGGTATATTTACACTTCACCTATATTTGGCAATTCAGCTAGCGTGTTTTCTTACTATCGTAATATTCATAATACACCCTAGTAAATAGCTGCTTACAAAAATAAACACGTGGAGTGTTTGTTTTTTTCTTTATTTGGAACACGCAACCATCAATTTTATTTTCTTTATTCATTCATAAAGAGCTAGGAATGAGTTAGATTTTATATTATAGAAATAAATAAAGATACCAATAACAAGTATAATTTACTTCAGAAAGCTTTCAAATCTATCTTCATTTTATTTAAATAAATTTAGTAAGACACCTACTTCATAAAACGAGTTTCGTAATATCATTGCTTAAATATTTAAAGGTTACTAAAATAATACTGCTCTGAAATTACTAGGCGAAGCAGACATTATAATATTTCATAAGATTTAGACGCACTTTAAAGTACGTTTTAGGTTCTCAAAATTAATACTCATTTATTATAAACTAATTTATCTTGTGTCTGAGGATATTTTGAGCACAAAACTGACCACTCCAAAATTTACGTTCATTGGTACGCTTAAGTACTAAATGAAATGTCAAGTATAGTCGCCATCAGATATATCGTAGCGTCCGGAGCATTCAAAAATATCTAAACACGCCTTTATTGCCATAACGATAGAAGCGTGTTCAGATATTTTTGAGCGCTCTGGACGCTACGATATATTTGACTGTACGAAAGCTTCCCGAGTGGTGATCATTTGTAGGTACCAGATCCGAATGGGTCGAAGTGTATTCGTAAGGGCCCCATCAATGAGATAAGATAAGATAAAGCCTGGTCATTGGTCCATCTTGTGGGTGATCTTCCCACGCTCCTGGTCTGTTTGTGGTCGCCCTCAAAAACTCCCTTCCCCCAATGACAAATCATTTCTTCGATTAAATATTTAGATATTTAATCTAAGAAATGATTTGTCATTGGGTTAGCCCATTGCATTTTCATTCAGCCATTTTTTGGGCGACCGACGTTGCTTTTTTTCGATAATGTATGTTAATTCATATTTGTTAATAATGAAAGTTTATAATATTATCTAAATAAACTTACATATGTAACATTTAATTTCTCAAAGGTTAAATGGAAGAGATCCCTTATAATGATAAATTCGCCTTCGTACCTGTATCTCTGTATAACATGTTTGGTATTTAATAAAGAGATTCACTACTGAGCACACATGGTCAGCCAAGTTTAGTCTACTGCTAGAAATAGGCCTATCGTATTACCTAACTAATCGTATGGACGCATTGGGAGGTAATGTCTATTATGGCCATGCCGGGTTGGCGATTATAATTAACTGAAACGCTGCTAACCAACGTTCCGCTATGCTATTCTCTTATTCACACATTCGAATCTGCGTTCGTCAACGAGCTCGACGTCGAGACAGCCTTGTCAAAGATCCTTGCTGTTTTATTTGACATTAGGAAGCGAGGCTGTGAGCGAGGTTGTGGGCGAGTTCGTCGCTGTTTTTCGTTAGAGAATACGAAGTTCATACATTAAACGTCAAACTCTCGACGCAGTGTAGTTCCAGCTCACGCCGCATGCGTTGCCGAGCACTAGTGTCGTTTAAAGTACAATAGTGAATACCATTTTTAGGCTCGACGCTGCCGCAGCGCTGACACAGCGCTGACAGCAAGGTGGTTTCCTTAGTGAATAATACTGCAGTAAATCAATGGTCAGTGACTCTTTAACACGTTCGCCTCCGGTACTGTTTCACTAAGTGCTAATACTATGCCGTTGCCGATGGAAATTATATGATAGAAATCTTATACCAGTGACACGCAAGTGTGACCGAAAAGATTGTACTCCTATGCTGCCAATGCCAACACGATAGCACTTGTGTCAAAAACGTTCGTATTTTTATGCCACTGACATAAAGGTGAGAACTTGATTAACGCTAGTGGCATAAGAATAAGATTACTTTGATCACCTTTGTGTGTCACTGGCATAGGAGTACAGTTTTTTCGGTCACATATGCGTGTCACCGGCGTCGAACGGCATCCTCAGTCAACTCGTATAATCCCCATGGGAAGAGTTGATGTCGTGACAAAACTTATTCGTACTGCCATCACCGCATTTCACTTCTGATTGTCACTCTTAAACCCATCTAGTAGAGAAACTACAAGCTTGCCCTAAAAGCGTAGACACACATAAAACTAGTAATCAGGCAAACACAAAGTTTCCTTCAGTAAACAAAGCTAACTTTAATTAAAAACCTGGATTCCTGCATACGGAAAAACACAAGTTAGACGTCCCAGCTACAGCAAATAACCGTAAATCTGATACGCTGCTTCTGTAATGGGTTTTCTTATGTCAACAACGCACATGTGTAACATTAAGTACCTGAACACGGTAATAGACGTTGTACAAACAAGGAAAATGTGTTCCGGCGTCCGTTCGCTTTAGTTTTTTGCGGGTAATGCTTTTAACTGAAAGCTTGCTTTGTGTCTTCTGGGTTTATTAAGGGCCTGTTTTGTTACTCAAGCTGTTAGTATTTGTCCCATATTTGTTGGTCCTCATCATCATCATCAGCCTATGATAGTCCACTGCTGGACGTAGGCCTCTCCTATTAAATATGCGTATAGACGCATTAGGAGGAAAATGCCCAAAACGATTATACACTAGGCAAGCGAATTGGCGATCGCAATAATGTGTCCACTATGATGGTGCTGCTGCCCATCATCAAGGATTTATCAAATAATGGTCAGTGTCACTTCAATCCCTTAGTCGACTCTTACGACACCCGCAGGAGGAGTTGGGGTGGCGACAAATGTATTCTTACTGCCGTCACCACACGGCCAAATTTTTGATGGACTTTCTGGTTGTGATTGACGTCAGAGTGGTGACGGCGGTAAGAATACATGTGTACCCCCCCCCCAACCCCATCCGTGGTGTCGTAAGGGTCGAATAAGGGATTGAAATGACATTGACTAATTATTTCTATTGAAGATTGGTGGTGAGCAGCACCGTCATGGACAGTTATGGTCAGTACTGGACAGTTGTCCACTATGATCATCTTCAAACACTACGGCGGTCGCCAACCCGCTTGCCCATCGTGGCGATTATGGCAGCGTGGTTGCAGCCAGAGTCTGACGTCCCGTTTGTCATTAAATAAATAAATATCTGGGACATCTTACACAAATCGACCTAGTCCCACGGGCTTGTGATGTGGATACTAGGCGACGATATATATAATAGATAGATACATACAGATACTTAAATACATAGACAGCCATTTCTAAGGAACAAATATTTGTGATAATTAAATACACAAATAATGCCCTCGCCGGGATTCGAACCGGGAACCTCCAGCTTCGTAGGCGGGGTCACTACTGACTAGGCTACGGAGGCTGACATTAATATACTAGGATAAAATATTAGTGAACGGTTGCTTATAAAATGCTTGAATTACTCGTTGTAAGTGTCGGTTATCAATGAAGCTAAAATTATGTAAAAATAATTATTTGTAAGTCCTATGATAATGCAATATAATATCATGGAGCTGATTTGATGATAGAGTTGGAAGATGGTTGGAATCTGGGAGCGAAACGATGTAAGTATGTCAAGTTTGAGTTCGTTAGAATCATCTTAATGAGTTTTAGATGTAATGACTAACAAAATTATGGGTAAGGCCGCGGATTTTGACGAATTCGGAGCTTAAAATTTGTCTTGCTCATAAAAAAATACTCATAACATCTAGAG